>JBBPBX010049089.1:0-25495 GCA_038048925.1 Garcialebias charrua
GTCGGATGGAGCGATTTGGTTTCATTTGTCAACACAAACTGCTGGGTGACACACCAATGCATGTTGGCAGCAGGAGCCACCAGGAGAAACAATTTGTGTTTCCAAATACTTCCATTGCTCTATTTACTGAATGACATTTACACAATGTTCTACAAAGAGGTGAGCGGAGGTAAGCTGCTGGGATGCATCCTGCTGCGCCTCAGATACCACACTGAGTTTTGTTATGCTGTGCTTGCTGTTTGAGATGCTGTTCCGTCATGAATCAGTTCATAAAATTACTTTTTCATTTAAACCAAACCTGGAATAATATTCATTTTTCATGAGCCAGCATGCAATTGTGGCAGGTTAGTCTGCAAGGTTGCGATGTTGCAGAGCAAACCCTGTTTGTATAATTTTTGTTTAAAAAAAAAAATAAATTAAAAAAAATAAAAATAAAATGGAATTGCAAATCCACTGTTGAAGTATGGTAATTTTGTGTGCTTTAGTCAGACTTATAATGTCAGTAGAAGATCAGGTAATAGGATTGTTTAAAAAAAAAAGAAAAGAAAAAAGACACAATTTAATAATTTATGCCTTTTACAGTTTGCCTGGGTGAAACGTGTGCTTGTAATTTCCCATCAGCCATGAAATATGATCTTTCATTCATTTTTGTCAAACGTTAAGTGAGCACACAACATCCAGTTGACCGTAAACATAGAAAAATTAGTTTTGGGTTAACTTTTTAGTTTTTCAATTTAAGTGTTTGCACCAAAATGTACAATAGTCCCTTGATACTTCACAGTTTGACTTTTGCAGACTTGCTCTTTCACAGATTTTCAAAGTAAGATTGTACACAAGAAAAAAAATGTGTACAACACAATTGTCAACTTTCATATCACTTACTTGACTGGGACAGCACGGGATACAGTAAAAGTTAACGGAAAAAAAATACTTTGGACAGGCGCCAACATTTTGTAGTTTTCTCTTTAATAAGTATATACTCTATTGCCACTCAAAAGGACTACATTACCCAGAAGCAGCAGTGCTTTCAGCCATTGCTTTCTGCTGGAATGGAGGAAAAGTTTTGATCCAATCCGATAAAGTTCAGTCCTTATTCATACTGCGACTCCAGCACTCAGTGCATGCAGAGAGCTGAGCCAACCGCGAACCAGACCAGAACCGAACCTCCAGACCCATTGGTCAATCTGAGTGCCGCCCGCTGGCCCATGAGGCCTCCCGAGCTGCAAGGTGCAACCTGGGGGTTTGGCGCTCCCTCTGGATCCCACCAGGACTGCCCCAATCCAGATGTGGACTCACTCTGGACCACCGTGTGCTCCTGTGCTGGCCAGCCGAAGGTCCAACTCCATCCAAAAGTGTTTTGAAGCTCAAGGGCCGTAGAGAGCCAACCAGAACTGGCAGGGTAGGTCTGCCGGAACCGAGCCGGACTGGAACCGAGCCGCTGTGTTCTGCAGAGCTGGTGAGCAAAATTCAGTAACTGCATATACAGTACTAATGCGTATGTTGTTAAAATGACAGGTTTAAGACTTTAGAACATTGCAAGAGTGTGGGAAGGGTTTATAAAGCCCTTAAAATATATAAAAATACAAAAAATAAATATTGTGTTACTATTTTGTGGTTCCCTTTCAGTCTGGTCTCTCGGTGCAACATACTTGCTATGGGAATTGTGCCCCGCGCAATTACCTGAAGGAATATACTCACACCTTTACGGCTAGGTGCGTCACCGCCGCGCCAGAGGCCCCGCCCTCTGGGTACTTAAGCGGCTTGCGCCCCTCCATCTTTCTCTTTTTTGCCCTTCACCTCGCTAAACCTGAAATACCTCTTCGCAGGACTTCTCTGTTGCTTCATCGCTCAACTTGAGGTGAGCTTGCTCCCTGCACAGAGCGCACAGAGAATTATTCCCGCGTATTGCTGGACTAGCGAAAGCTAGTCCGGCACATTTCTCTTAACCCCAAAGTATTTTCTTCTCCTCTCTCTACAGATTGCTTTGCTCGAGGGCGCTAACCACGCCACAAGAAAAAAGCTATTTCGCTAACTGCTAGCGAGCTAGCCAGCGAAAGCGACACGACGGAGGAGAGATTTCAAGAAAAAAGATTCTGGAATGACTCGCTTGCCTTATCTCGGACATGCCTCCGGAGAAAGGAAAGCGAAAGGCGAGACTTCCAAGGAAAACCAATGGGACGGTGAGCCCATCTTCGCACGCCTGTCCCAGTGGATGCAGTTTCTCCCTCGCAGCAACGGACACCCACGAGGCCTGTCCAGTCTGCCTGGGAATGCTTCATGCAAAAACAGCACTGGATACGCCCGACTTTTGCCCACACTGCAGCCTCATGCTGGATGCGGTGCTACGGCATCGGGTTGACCTCGTCGCCAAAGCCATGGGCAATTCAGCGACACCAGCGGACGCGGACACCACGGAGCCCCTCACTCCCACGCCGGAGCTAGAGAACATGGCTCTACATGACAGCACACAAGTCGAATGGGGCGACAGCCCTGACGTGCTGGCTCCTATGGTGGACCTAACAGTCGAGTTCGACACCCGAGGCATGATGAACGAGGACGAGATCTCGACTTCAGCCTCGGGCAAATTTTCAACGGAGGAGGCAGACGTGGAAATGGAGGATCAGGGTGAAGATCTCTCCCAGACCCGGTACCTGTGCTCCCAGAAACAGACTTTTCCATCCCTGCTCTGTTCGATTTGTGCCACAGAGCAACGGACGCGCTGCACATCCCATGGCCTGAACCTCCGCCTCGCCAACAGGTCACGAGGCTGGCAGAAAACTATTTTTACTCGAAGCAGCAGGCCGCCACGAGGCAAAGGATGCCCGTGTTCCCAGACTTCCTCACAGAACTAACTCGCATCTGGACTCAACCAAGAGCTCCCATGCTCCTTCCCCTCTCACAGTTCCTCAACGTAGACGGGATGGACGAGGTGGGAATAGCTAACGTGCCTCAGATTGAGGACACACTAGCGCAGGGGTCCCCAAACTTTTCCCTGTGAGGGCCACATAACTTTTCCCTTCTCTGGTGGGGGGCCGGATTCAGTTTGTAACAGGAAAAAGTGTGACGATTGCAGGAGTGCCTAAATGTAAAAATGTATTGTTTTCCAGAAAGCACAATCAAATAACCCTCTCTGGGTTCTTCACAGATGTTGGAACAATAATAAATAGTTAATTAGTAGTGAATAACTTACTGGGAGCCGTTTCTCCGTGGTGTCCATCCAAAAGGCTGCATGCATTAGCGTTAGCCCCTCGGCGTTAGCATGTTAGGCCACGCAAGCTATCATACTTGTCTTTGTGACGGGATTCATAGTGTCGTCACAGATGGCATTTTTTGAATACCGCCACCGCCTCTTTACAGATGAGACAGATAGCCTTTTCTTTGCATTGAAACAAAAAATTAATCATTTGTCCACTGCAGCTTAAATGCCCTGCATTCTGAATCAATTTTTCTCTTACCTAATCTTTTCACCATTATTCAGTTCTGTCTTTGAGAGGGGCGGGTTTAGGATTTTTTTCTGAGGGTTGCCAGACAGGGGCACAGACCGCAAAAGGGTGGAACAGAATGTCACGTTTTGGATGTGTCAGGGTTTTTCCCAAACGTTGACACAATAAATTAAATGTGGAACAATGGTTCAAAATAGTTAATAACTAAGGAACATTTTATTGCAAACGTCCAACTTTATTATCAAATACAAATACACATATAAAAAAAATCTAAATGTTCACTGGTATTGTTCTGGGGGCCGGACCAAATGTGGAGGAGGGCCGCAGTTTGGGGACCACTGCACTAGCGTCTCACTTGGCTCCTAAGTCATCAGGAACAAAACCAACTCTTCTCAGCAAGGCTCGTCGAGCTTCAGCGTCTCTACTTGAGAAGTGCTACAGGGTTCAGGGACTCGTGGCACGAGCCATGAACGCGCCTGTGTTAATGTAGGCTTACCTGGCTGAAAAACTACAACAGCTCCAGGTAACTACGGACAAGCAGGCGGCCGCCGACTTACTGGATGAAGCCCGCAGAGCAACAGACTTTGTTCTCCGTATGATGGGGACAACTGCTGTTGCACAAGACAGGGACATGGCGGAAGTGGTCATCGCGATTCTCCACCTATGGATGACTTTAACGGATCTCCCGGAGGGACAAAAGGTACCTTTTCTCCACCACTCGATAGAGCCGACGGGATTATTTGGTAAAGCTTTGGAGCGAATTCAGACCAAGCTGGACCAAAGATGCAGACAGGCGGAAGCTCTCCGGGTGGGCATTCCCCGGAGAAGCTTTGTCCCCCCAAGGGAGTCTGCTGGAAGCAGACCTGCGCAGTCTCGACACCACTCGGCAACGCGTACCCCACCGCAGAAGCGGCCAGCATACGAGGAAGAGCCCTGGGCAGAGACCCCCGCTGGGCCAACCGAGCACGCATGGAGCAAAAACAGGTTTGTTCCCTGCCAGGCGGCCAAACACAGGGCCTCCTCGGCGAATCGGGACACCAGACAAAAACGTGCCTGATGAACCAGGTCCATGTTCCCACATTACACGATCACCCGCCTACGTGGTAATGGGAATGATTCCTTCATGTCCAGACTTTACTTGTAAAACGGTACAAAAAGCTGGTATATTTACAACATGCACAAATCTTGCTTCCTCTGCTGTGAGTGACATAGAATCATGTACGTCATTGCACATAAGCACGAATAAAGCTCATGAAACAGCTTCTCTCTGTTTTATTGACTCTCAAAAAACAAACAAAAAAAACAACACACAAATATCTTCAGCAAAACAGGTCCCTCTGGCCTGCAAGCCGTCATAAAGGGAGGGGGCCTTTCCCCCCTCTCTCACGGCCCATGGGGTATTAGCCTAATCAATAAACCCCAGCAGGGTGCCTCTGATTCATCTGCAGTAAGCAGACACAGAGGCATCTGCAAGCACCCCCCACATCCCTCATGGAGACAGGTGAGGAGGGTCACATGTTCAAGCCCCCGCTCCATTGTGAATGGTGGGGCAGCCAATACACTAACCAGACGAACACGTGACATGTCCGTACCTCAGGGAGGCAAGCTGACAGAGTTTAACGACGGGGGGTCTACATCAGATGCCCTCAGGCAGCCACAAACTTCACACCTTCCGTCGTGCCCTTAATCTGGAGCTTGTGTGACTCTTTGCATGTCTCGAACCGTACTGCTCGAGGTGCAAGGGTAGGAGGGTCGCTTCTCGGGGGTTCCTGTAGGGACCAACCATTGTTCAATGGGTATCGGTGCCCATACATCAACTTCTTACGAAGTTCACCCACTGTTAGACCTCGGTCTAAACCTATTTGGTTCGATCTGAACCATCTTGGTTCACCTAGAGAGCGAACACCTACCTTTTGTGGTTCCTTGCATGTCTCCGATTTTTCAATCTGAGGTGCAAGAGGAGCAGAGCTCCCCTGAAACCGATTTGAGTCACTGTTCCAGCTGGTAGCAACATCCTGTTGTTTGTTATTATCAAAATCCTGCTTATCCACGCACTCTGTAGGAGAGGGAACCTTTTCTATTTTCTGCGAGTGGGATTTGACCTCTTGACCTGGGCACACCACTGAGGGTGTTTTGTGTTGTGTGAGTACATCAAAAACCGTAACAGCGTACTGTTTTATTTCCTCCATGGTACTTTCATTGAAATCAGCCTTGAAGCGTACACATTTACTATGCTTAGGCAGGAGATTTGCACTGAAAAGACGTTTAAACTGTTCATTGTCCACTATGCCAGGGACAGTTATGTCACCTGAATAAGCAGAGAGAAGCCTGTCGAAGAACAACAGGGGATGTTCAACTGATTGCTGAAGGACATTCCTCGCAGCTAAGTAATTCCCGTGCGTTGAGGCAGATGCTCCCACAGCGCGAGGCACAAGGACAGCATAACTACGACTCGAACAAACCCATTTAGGATCGATCAAAGAGTAGACCCTCTCAGTCGTCGCACCTGTTTGAACGTCCATCTTTGTATTGATTTTCTGTGAAAAATCAAGGAAGATGGTCTTATTTTACAGTGTGCAAATAAATCATCACTTTTAATGTGGCATTGAGTAAAATAAAACAACCAACCTCCAGGTTTATGTGTTTCACTGTGTGTAATAAGTCTGTTATCATAGGTACCTTATTACAGGAATTACCCTAATGAATTGTAAAGTTAAATACCTGTAGGCAGTGTTAACTTTATCAAGAACTTATATCCAAACAACAGCTATTAATCAACCCACGCCTGATTTCTGTTCAGTCACACCAACGCTTATAAAAGTGATCACTGAAATGCAAGGATTAACTGTCAAAAAGTTTCAGGATGCTGCCTCAAACGGTCTTAAAAAGACGTACAGCAGTTTCAATGAAACTGTTATCTTACTGTAGTCGACAGTTAACGGGAGAGAAAAAGCCTTCCAGTTTGTGATTTCAAATGGACTTGTATTCAAAATAAACTGGAGTGTGTGAGTGCTTTAGCAGAACATGAAATATGTTCATATCAAATAAAAACCAGTGATTTTTATTAATTAGACGACCAGTGACAAACTCAAACAAGTTCTGCTATCACTTTTAATTTTCTGTGAAAATCAAGACAAAAATTGCTGCATGTTTGTTATTTTAAACTTTCTGTTTAAAATACTGGAGTGCTTGTGTACACAGAATTACGATAAAAGTGTGAAGTTTTATCACAATGCAGACATGTCTGCATTAATTCTATGTAACTATTTTGCTAACAAAATTCGATTTTATGTGAAAATCAAATTAAAGGACGCTGTGTGTTCAACATCTCAAACTGTACTCTATTTTAAAAAAAAGGGAAGTTGAAATGTTGACAGAATTATTTAAAAACCGTAGTCTTTAAAGGACAACACCCACCATGACACTAACAATTCACCATATTGTACAATTACTGTAATTTATTATTAGGTCTATTTTCATTTTTGCATTTGGGCCAGGCGAGGGTTAAAAAAAAAAAAACACTCCCGAATGAATCCGGAAACCTGGCCGAAGAGTCCCGAAGGGTCATGCCTTTTAATACATCGATCTCCACCCAGAAGGCAGAAGGTAGGAGTGAGTTTCCATGGAGGTTTATGAGAGAGAGTGGTAGTTAAAACTGCATATTTCCTGCATATTTCCATTTCCATTTGTGTGTATATGGACCAGCGCTCTGATTTTATTTATTATTTATTTTATAACACCGCTGCGGACCTTTTGCTGCTCTCATTCATTCTGCCCCTGAGGAGCGAGCCGCGAGCCGCGCGGTCTCTGGCTCCTCGTTCCGCTGGTCACCTTTGAAGTTCCTCGTGCCGGTGTAATTTGCTCCCTCGAGTGTATGTATCTGCTCTTATCTCTCGTCAGCCTTGTTGCGAGGAGCACGGGTCGGGCAGCACGCGCGCGGGCAGAGCCCAGCTGAGCGGCTGGCTGCCTTTCTGATCACGGGGGAGAGAATAAAAAGTCGATGCGGAAATGAATGAATTTGTCGCGATCAAACGAATTAAACTAGTATGTCTAAGTGGATGCTCGCTCAGAATATGAGTGAGCGACAGCAGGATTAATCAACAGGCAGCTTTAGGGAATATTTAAAAATGCTTCCTTTTTCTTTTCCTCTGCTCGCCTGTAACTCCAAGGCGTCACTTTGGTGACGTGAATGCCCTTGTGAATGCCCATATATGGAGAGGGGCAGATTTTCCCGGAGCTGCATGCTAAAATCTGCTATAAATCATGAAATAACACATTTAGTGTTATTTCTCCACAATATAAGTAAACGCTCCTGTATTATTTTTAAATAAACTAATAAATATTAGTGGCGATGCAATTTGAAAACATGGTGGGTGTTGGGCTTTAAGATAGCTAGCAGATGGGGGTGCAGAGCTGGATATGCTTTTATCACAACGACTGCATTTTCTCTTTCTGACCGCTATAGAGGCGCTGTTGTCACGTGTGAGCGAAGCCTTTAGCTTGGCCGTTAGTGAACACAGACAACCAACAAACGGATCTAAAAGCATCAATCAGAAAGACCTAGAGCCTTTACGTGACAATCCCTAGAACCCCAGTCTCATAAAAGACGATTCGATGTGACGAACATCGTTTGGACTGTGAGTCCTTAAACTTTGTTTAAAAGAAAACAGTCGGTCCCCAAACCAGTTGCAGCTTCCGGTGTCACGTGACCTGGTCACATGGCGTTTGGTAGTCTTAAATCAACTGACTCAATACACCCATTACAATCTCAAAAACACTGCGACGAAACAGTCTTTCAAAGATAGTAACGACAAACAAGCATGAAGCATGTCCGGGGCTGGCAGCTGAAGTGAAATCTGACGAGGAGTGGGCCGTCCCCACCCTGCACGCGTCACCACTTACAGCGTAACCGACCAATCACAGCGAAGACAGAACATGAAGTTCCTAACCCAAGCGCTCATTGTTAATGTAGTCTTCTATACCTTAAGTCTCTATGTCACTCACGTCGACGTGCCGTTCAAACGACGCGTTCACGGACCACAAGGTCGGTCGAACTTTAGCGTTGAACAGACTTTTTAACGTCCTAAAACACTTATAAATATCACAAAATACCGCGGTTAAGCAGTCTTCGACAATATTACATGCATAGAACCCAAACAACACAGATAAACTGTCAGAAATGTGTGAACAAGATGAAACCCGACGACCAACAGTCTATCAGAACCAACTTATTCGAACACAACACACAATGGACCAAATCACAGCAATTCATGCAGCCGAAGCTCCGGGAATGCTAACGTTAGCTCGACCCAAAGTTCTAGACACTTTTTCACAAAATAAACGAATAATACACCACAGAAAATTCTGTTAACGAGCCAAATCACATACAGGCATGCCCCTCGCCCCTTCCTAAGGAAGGCAGCACAGCTAACTGTTGCAACACAACGGACGTTTCGTCAGAACCAAAGTCGGAACCGACCCAAATGCAGCTGAGGGAGGACCCCCGAACCGCACATAAACCACGTTATAAGCACAAACAGGTACACTGGAGCTTTACCACAATGTGAAAATAGCACAGAACATTAAACCGCAGATGTAACGAGAAGAAGAGATGGCGGAAGGGTGACACGACAGTCACAAAATGAAAAATGCATGCAACGTGCGACACGTTATGACAACGTCTCACATACACAGACAAAAATTCATCACATGCTTCAAACATACGTTTAAAAGTGAAACAAAAATAATTCCAACGTGAAATGAACCAGACAATGCAATGATTAGCAACTCCCGGACACTCACCAGCCAGAACTATCTTCCCAAGTCCAAAACAAGGATACGAACTATGCCAACAATACCATTACATTAGACCACAAAAACACAATTTAACAACCGTTCAGAGGCACGGACGAGCCACCAAATGTAATAATATAGTGTAATTAAACATTTACGGGCCCACCAAATGTAATAATAAAGGAAATTGGTCAGTTTAGTGACTTACCTATATTTTAGATGAAAGGTTTGAACAGATTTTATCCACACCAATCTATCATCAATATTCACAAGTTCACTCTTTTTCCGGCTTAAATTGCTTTAACGTGACTTAGACAAAATGTAATTTCACGAGAGACTTCAACTTATGTTGATCCACCAAAAGATAGACCTTTTATTGAAACAATCATAAAAGTATATTAAACATTTGTATCGATATTAGCTCTGATTTAAAAACTACTGTATACAAGAATTCTAATTAAACAAACAGACAAGTTAGGTTTAACTTTCCTGTTGGCACATTTACTTAAAAGTTTCTGGCTTAGGAAAAAAAAGAATAAGGAGGAAGAAGTGAATGAAATGAAAGCTAAGTTTAACGGAAGTTAATTATTTTGAAATGACAAGGTGACACTTTCCCAAACAGGTCCAGCTGGACTTCTCACACGTTCAGCATACAATCAACGCCTCTTTACCTGGTGATGATACGTCTCTGGAGATAAGAGCAACAAAGTTTTGTGGACACTAATGGACTGTGTTGTCCAGTTGACGTCCAGTTGACTTCCGCGCGTGTATGGCTGATTCAGACGAGCAGAAGTGCACTTTTCCCGGCAGGAACAGGGCCAGCTCCTGACTGAGCTTCAAAATAAACTTTCAGCAAACAAATTCTTTCAGAAAGGAGTGAGTGAGTTACTGCAAGGCTCTGCTGTAACTCTGCTGAGAAACGTAGGTCTAATTGACAAAATGACCACCACGTTTCACCAGATTCCAGAGAAAAAAACAGTTGTTAGTTAGTTCTTCCCTTCAACACTGAAGAGTCTACAGGAAGTGTCCCTTTAAGAAGGGGGTGTGACTTAGTCACATACTTCCTGCTGATTGGTTGTCTACCACTAGAGAGGGAGTGATTTTGCAAGTCAGTGAGTCTGAGTGACAGATAGGGGCAGACAGGAAATAAAGAGAAACGTGCGTCAGAAAATGCAGGTGTGAACAAACCATGGAACTTTGTTTTGAGAACAGATTAATTGTTTTTAGAAAGGATGGGAGACAGAAAACAAGTTATGTCTACAACTTTTCCTTCGTTCCAAAACACTTCAAACAAACACAAACGGATTGTTCAGTCAACTTGAGACAGTTATTCTGCATAGAGCAGATAGTTTAAAACAAAGTGTTCTGACATGTTCTCTTAACTTTGACATATTTAAAATATACCAGCTTAGTAACAGATCATCATTAAATGACAAAAATATACTGTTGATCAATTCTGAATTAATACAAATTAAAGAGAATCTTCTGATTTGTGTCTCTTAATTCAAAACAATTGTAACAAAATAGTGTCCACGTGTCTCCTTCAGACCTCAAGAAAAGTGTAACACTCAGAGTTTCAGAGAGATGTGAAGAGGTTTATATCCAGTAACAGACATGAGAGTGCTGTATACCTACACAAGGAACAATGAGCTCTTTGTTTTTTCCTGTCTACTGTATATAAGTCTTCTGACTGTGTGGGAACTCCATTCATTATACAAAGTGATATACTGTATTTCAAGCCTTTAAAATACATTATAATTTTGACGATTATGGCTTACAAATAATGAAATACCAAAACTCAACGTCTCAGAAAATTAGAAAATTGTGAAAAGGTTCAACATAGGAAAATCCTGGTGTCACACCCTAATCAGTTAATTAACTCCTAGACATGAACTATAAAAAACTCAATCTTTAAGTCCAGCCACTCCTGAAGCAGAGATAACATCAGAACATCTTGCCTGGGCCGAGGAAATGAAGAACTGGACTATTTCTCCGTGATCCAATGTCCTCTTATCAAATGAAAGTAAATTTCACACGCCATTTATAAATCTAGATTGCAGAGTCTGGAGGAAGAGTGGAGAGGCCCAGAATCCACATTGCTTGAAGTCCAGTATTAAGTTTCCACAGTCAATGATGGTCTGGGGCCATGTCATCTGCTGGTTTTGGTCCACTTTTTTTCCTGAAGTTCACAGTCAAGGCAGCATCTACCAGAAAAATTTAAAGCACTTTATGTGTCCTTTAGCTGACAAGTTTTATGGAGATGCCAATTTAATTTTTTAGCAGGGCTTGGCACCTGCCCAAAATGCCAAAGCTACCAAAAGCTGGCTATGTAATATTCAAAATTTTTGAGACTCTGATTTTTGGTTTTTCATTATTTATAAGCCATAGTAAATGGTACATGGAGCTTACTTATATAGCGCTTTCTAGCCCCCTATGAGGGTCCCCAAAGCGCTTCACAGTACCAGCCATCCACCCATTCATACACCGGTAGCGGTAGACTGCCATGCAAGGCGCCAGCCAGTCCTACCGGGAGCAACTCGGGGTTAAGTGTCTTGCCCAGGGATACAACGAGGTATGCAGTGACCGGGGAATGAACCTGGGACTTTCGGGTCCTGAGCCGGCTGCCTTGCCTCTACACCATCTCGGCCCCTATAATCCAACTTACAAGAAATAAAGGCTGCAAGTTCACTCAACTTATAATGAGTTTATGTATTATGACTTTCACTTCATAAAATGATTGTCAAAATTAGAACTTTCTCATGTTATATTTTTTTTGGATGTACCGCTACACCTATAGTACATTATTACAATAATTTTGAATACACCAAGACAGTGCTAAATGAGTGTCACAGGGGAATATATTCCTAACATTACCCATAAAGTTTTGAATTACATTGATTTTCTTTTCTCTAACTGGAAAGTTGTATCCACCCTTCCATTATCTTCTGCTTGTTACAAAGTCAGGTTTGGTCTGGAAAGTTTCCATAACCCTCTTCCAGCATTCTGGGAGGACTCTAAGACAGGCAAACTGTGAGACAGTCTCTCCAGCATGTCAGCATCTTCTATCAGCCAGACCTGTCCAAAGCACCTTCTTATAGGGAGGCACCCAGGGAGCATCCTTACTAGATACCGTGCTCATGCTCCATTCTTTCCTCACTTGTGAACAAAACCCCAAGATACTTGAACTCCTCCACTTGAGGCAGAACCTCACCTTCGACCCAAAGAGAGCAATCCACCCTTTGCCAACTGGGGACAATAGCAACAGATTTAGAGATACTGATTCTCATCCCAGCTGCTTCACACTTAGCTAAGAACCACTTAAATGAGGGCTGGAGATCACGGCACAATGGCACCAACAGGACCACATCATCCGCAAATAGCAGAGATCGAATCCTGAGGCCACCAAAGCGGACTCCCTCCACCCCTTCACTGCACAGAGAAATTCTGTCCATAAAAGTTACGAACAGAATGGGTGACAACAGACAGCCCTGGCAGAGTCCAACTTCCATGTTGAAGTGGTCTGATTTACTGCTGGGAATGTGAATAGAACTCTAATAATGCAGTATAGAGACTGAATGGCCCATAACACTGTAC
The DNA here is from genome assembly GCA_038048925.1 of Garcialebias charrua. NCBI lineage: Eukaryota > Metazoa > Chordata > Actinopteri > Cyprinodontiformes > Rivulidae > Garcialebias > Garcialebias charrua. The sequence goes on from JBBPBX010049089.1 coordinate 12,831, forward strand.
CCCTACCCACAATTCCATACTTGTGGAGCACCACCAACAGTGTACCTCAAGGAACACAGTTGAATGCCTTCTCCAAATCCACAAAGCACATGTAGACTGTAAGGGCAAACTCCCATGACACTTCAATGACTCTAGTGAGGGTAAAGTAAAGTCAGAAAGTTTCAGTGGAATATAAATGTGGCTGGTTAAGTATGACATAAAGTGTGATTACTTACAAAACCTCTATTCTCAGTTTGTAAGTCCTTTTAGCATCATCATTGTTTTCTGTGAAAGAAAAACAAATCATTTAAAGCACTTTTCTTCTAAAAAAAAAAATCAAAACAGACTAACACAACCAAAGCCAAGGATAAACAACTTAAAAATGAGAAGCAGCAGAAGTTTTAAAGAAGGGGCATAATTACCTTCCGTAATGTTCAGTTTCATATCAAACATCTCACAGTCACTCACTAGTTCTGAAGGCATAGCGTAATACAACGACATCATCTATCAAACAAACAACAATATGGATGAAATAATTGTTATTGCTTCAAAGACCCCTTCTTTTTAATTACAAACTTATTTAATGTTCCATAAATTACATAATTTTTAAAACTTTAAATGTAGACCACCAATAAACAAGATTTCAAGTTTCCAGTCTAAATTGATCTTAATGACACAGCTGCTGCCAATATCATCCACCTTGTGGCAGAAGTAATGAAAACTATACAGGGCTTATTTGTTCAGCCCTTTCTGAAAATCAAAAAATCATTACAAATGCAAAAATATTTTTTGTACAGCTCTAAGGACTTTGTCTCCTTTTTCTGTTAAGCACAACTACTCCTGATAAGATTAGAAAACTCAGTTTTATCCAAATATTATAGTTGTTTCTACACTGTAAGTTGAAAGCAAAATCATGTCAAATCAAAACCAAATCAAATTACGTATAGCACATTGAAGAACAACCACCACTGGCCTACGGGGTGCCATTTGTAAAGTTGCTCAGTCAAAGATTAACATCAATATTTTGGTTTATTTTAGCTTTTAGAAAGAAAATTATTTTTTTTCAAAGTCATATTTCACCATAGCCTGGCCCTCGTCTTCCTGCACAGCTCCGCTCAATTCTCATTTCCCTTCACTGCACAGTCTGGGACTTGTCCCATAGACAAGGATATCTCCGGTAGATTTTTGACCGGACCAATCAGAGAACAGAAGGCGGAGTTTTGAACGACGTCGACTGACGTCGTCATTCAAAATGGCTGCCGCCACGAAGGAATTTTCAATAAAACAAGGTAAAAAACTATTATTTCTCTGCTGATAAAAAATATATTTCTTAGCTGACGTTATATCAGAAGTGTTCCTGAGCAATCAGAGAGCAGAAGGCGGAGTTTTGAACGATGTCGACTGACGTCGTCATTCAAAATGGCTGCCGCCACGAAGGAATTTTCATCAAAACAAGGTAAAAAACTATTATTTCTCTGCTGATAAAAAATATATTTCTTAGCTGACGTTATATCAGAAGTGTTCCTGAGCTTAACAGTTCCTAAATCAATTCACGAAATGGTCAAATCTGCTGGATTTAAATAGTTTCGGTTTGACATTTTCCAAACAGCCTCGGGTGCGCTACGAAAATAAATGATAAAAAATCGAATTTTATCTCAAATGTTTTATCTAGGCCAACAGTCAGTAAATTAGAGCCATATAATTACACACTGGTGGCAGAAAAAATATCCACCGAGTGGTTTCTGAGCAATTTATCTGATAGCCTGGACCTCGCCAGGCTAAACTAACAAAACTCTGCCTTCTGTTCTCTGATTGGTCCATTCAAAAATCTCCAGGAGAAATCGTTTTCAATGGGAGGAATGCCAGACCCTAGTCCAAAGCGAAGTGAAGGACAAGGGTCTGGTGTCAACCAGGCTAATTTCACCATGTTATTCATACATTTATAGCTGTCATAGTTCCCAACCAAATATTCAATTTACAAAATTAATATTTAGTTTACAAACTAAATACTTAACTTGCAAGTTAAATATTTAGTTAGTAAACTAAATATTTAGGTGTAAACAAAATATTTAATTTATACCTAAATATTTAACTAAATATTTTGGTATAAATTAAATATTTAATTTACACCTAAATATTTAGTTTACAAACTAAATATGTAATTCCTAAGCTAAACATGTAATTCCTAAACTAAATGTTTAATTTGCTAACTAAATATTTAGCTCTGACCCAAATATTTAACTAGCAATTTAAATAAATAGCTAGCAAGTTAAATATTTAGCTAACAAGTTAAAATATTTAATTAGCAAGTTAAATAATTAGGTCTGAGGTGAATATTTAGTTAGCAAATTAAATACTTATTTTGGAAACTAAGTGTTTGGTTTGTAAAATATACATTTAGGTCCAAGCTAAATATTTAGTTAGCAAATTAAATATTTAGTTTAGGAATTAATTGTTTAGCTTAGAAATTAAATATTTAGTTAGTAAACTAAATATTTAGGTGTAAATTACATTTGTAATTGATACCAAAATATTTAGCTCACTAACAAAATATTTAACTTTCAATTTAATTAGTTAGTTTGTAAATTAAATACATGAATTTATCTTGTAAATTAAATATTTAGTTGGGAACTATGGCATTTATAAATGTATGAATAACGTTGTGAAAATATGACTGGAAATTTTTTTTCTAATTAAAAGCTAAATAAACCAAAATATTAATGTTAATTTTTGATTGTGCAACTTTACAAACGGCATCCCATATTGGCCAAACTGCTGCATACAAAAGCATCAAGTTACAATAGTTGTAACAATTTTCATTCAGTATAAAAGCCAGTAAGTACTGTGCAAATGTGTTTCAATATGTGACTTAAATACACTAAGTGCAGAGGGCTGGTTCCACTGTTTAGGAGCAACTGTACGACTGAAATGGCCTGATCACCTCTGTAGACCAGCCTGGACCATAGGACAAATAAAAGTGAATGACCATTAAGTCTTAGGACAAATAAAAGTGAATGACCATTAAGTCTTAAGGCAGGGGTCTGCAACCTTTATGATCAAAAGAGCCATTTTTGCCCCTTTGCACAGGAAAGAAAATGTCTATGGACCTGCTAAAACTGTGATTATCAACTGGGGGTCCATTGCCCACTTCAAACCTGTTGTAAGGGTTTTTTTCTGGCCAGAAGGTTATGAAACAAAATTATCAAAATTTGTTAATATTTATTTACATTTTTATAGTTTAGGTAAAAGAAAAGACTGGCTTTATGTAAAGAAGAATATATATATATATATTTTTAAAACCAATTTTATAAAAATTCAAACACCAGTATGCAGGCTTATGTGTGTTTTAATTTTAAATGTGGAAACAATTCATAAAGTATCTTATTATGAAGTAATAAAGCAGAGTTTGTTGGATATGTTATAAATACTTCCATTTACTTTGACTTTGTTTTTTTCTTTTCATAGATTTTTATTGTTATCACATTGACACACATTTCTTCCACCAGCAACTTATCTTAAAGGTATTCACCCCCCAAATTTGGTGGATTTGAGTAAAGTATCACCCCTTAAGACTGGAAGTGAGCTAAAATAAGTAGTTAACAAACCACTAGCATAATGTAGTCAACAAGTTTTACTGTTACTATCATTCACATGTTGGCAACAGAAATGACCTGCAAACTGCTAAAACTAATAATTTCTTGTTGATTGTACTACAACCAATAAACTTCAGTTTTATGTCACTTTTGGTCAAAGCTTGAAAGAGCCGCTGCAGAGGGACCAAAGAGCCGCATGTGGCTCCAGAGCTGCAGGTTGCAGACCCCTGGCCTAAGGGATCTGGAAGGCATATAAAACTGCAGAGGTCAGTCAGGTCTACATAAGCCTGTCCATTTAGCTGCATATATATTGTCATTAAAACTTAAATCTATTATAAAATGAAAAGGGAGCCAATCAAGGGAAGCAAGCCCCTAAGAAATCTATTCAGGCTTTTTTCTTCATGATAAAATATGAGCTGCTGCATTTTGAACTAAGTTCAGAGGTAAGACGCCCACCTGGCTAATACGAATTTATAGTAATCCATGATGTAATAAAAGCATGAATCACAAGTTCAAAGTCAATAAAGGATATAAACAATTACACTTTAGATGTGTGTCATATTTAAAAATGATCTCTTTACTACAGAACTAATTCATTCAACCTTTATTTAGGCAGGTTAATCCCATTGAGCCTCGAGGACTCGTTTTCAAGAGAGACCTGATTTCGACAAAGAATGATGACAACAATGGACAACAGTGACAACAATAGACAATCATAAGAGAGGCATACAGATTTTTTTAACAAGTTAAAACAAGATGTCAAAGTAGCAAAACAGATAGATTATAAGGCAAATGTAGAAAACTAAAAACAGGAATGTCTGCATTAATAATGTTTTTATTAAGTTTAAAATTTTAACCAAGCATCGCCGCAAATGTTTACATGAGATTTTACGCACTCCTCCAAGCTTCCCAGATCTGTAGAAGAAACAAAATGGTTTGCACTGGGGCCAAGAATAATAACTTTGTTTTCTCCTCATTACAATTTAAAAGGTTTAAAGCCAGTTAAGCTTTTACTTCAGTGAGGCAATCAAACAGTGGCTTTATTGCGATATAATTATTTTATTGTTGCTTGCTTTTAACAAAATGTGCAACATACTTTACTTTTTGTTTGTTTAAATAAAAGAAAGAAAAATTAATGTGTGTGTTGCATCTATAATCACATTACTGTATTAATATACATTATATTCTGCTTTCATTCGATATTGCACAACAGGCTGTATAATTATTCATCAGATTACTGTGAAAGCCGCTGATTGACAAATAAGTTCCAGGTAGGCCTGTTGCAATAACCAATAAATCAGTTAATCACTTGATAAATAAAATTATCGACCTCATTTTCATTGATCAGTTTTATTGTTTCTTCGTGTCTCTCTTTCTACTGAAGACACTGGATGATAAAAGGTTAAACTCAGGCGCTCTTCACTGACACCTCCCTTTCTCTTTAAAATCCATTTTAATTATACAAAATTGCATTTTTGGATTGTTAAAAGCAGCTAAGCTGAGAAACTAAGCTAAGAGCTAAGCTAACAGGCCGACCTCGTGAAAAAACTTCCGTCTTGTCTTAGCTCCAAAATTCATGGTTGAAACCTGTGCCTTCATGTAAAAAGTAGTTTTTATCTGCAAAAACAAGCTGAAAACTTGTTTAATGAAATTTTTTTTATTAGAAGCTTTATGTGACAAATGCTATGCTAAAGAGCTCAAACCACACAGAGCATCTGCCATTTTGAGAACCGGAAAAAAAAGGAGAGACAGCCCATATGTCACTTCAAGGGGCCTCCCTCCATTTTTCTTAAAAAGACACGCTGCTGGCTCCCTCACTACCCATCCTTTGGTTCATACAGTCTTATACTGCCATCTGGTGGTTGAAAAAAGAACTACACTCAAAATAAAAGTAACCAATATTTCTTCTTATATTTGACAACAATTACTGTGAAATTTCAAACAATATTATCATTTATCACAATAGTTTCTGAGACAATTAATTGCCTAGCAAAATTTGTTATCCTGACAGGTCTTGTTCCAGGTGAGAGTAACTGAGAAACAACATTGGGAAAGATGATAAAACAGATTGTCAAAATGATCAAAACTTGTTAGCTTGTGCAAGTGGACTAATATTCAGACAAAAAGGGCCAGAAAGTTTTCTCTTAACTTGTTGTTCGAGCTTTGACCTAGAAATATTTTGTTTTGCTCTAAATGAACCTTTGAGGAAAACAAAGCTTCTTATGGATTTGAAAGATGTTTCAACTGCACATAAGAGATGATAAATGATCAAATCAAAGTTATACTTACATTAAACATGACTTCTCCTGTTCCTTTTGCAGTCACTGTTATGTCCTGGTTGATACCGTTGAGCTGTTGAGTTTTTAAATGGACACAGTTGTTTAATGACTGATACAATGACAAACACTCCACCACAATAGTTACAGCATCAGCTATAACAAATGAACAATAAAGCAGCTAAGAACAGTGATTTTGATAACACTTTACAATAAGGTACACAAAATTTGATTAACTACTTGTAAGGATGGCTCCATCCTGTGGCCATCCCTCCCTCCCCTCTGCTGATGACATTGCTGACATTATCAGCAAGTCCAAGTCCTCATCCTGTCAACTTGACCCATTTCCCACAGTTCCTGTCTCCCATCTCTGCTCCCTTTCATCACTAACATCATCCACTCCTCCCTAACCTCTGGCATTGTTCCCACAGCCTTCAAATCTGCTGCCATCACCCCCATCATCAAGAAACCAGGTCTTGACTTCACCAACTTCAATAATCTTCATCCGATCTCCAATCTGCCCTCCATCTCCAAGCTTCTTGAAAAAACTGTTGCTAGTCAACTTCACTCTCACCTGTCCAAAAACAACATTTATGAAGAGTTTCAATCTGGATTTCGCTCCCACCATAGCACCAAAACAGCTCTAGTAAAAATTACTAACGACCTCCTTCTTGCTGCCGACTCTGGTCTTCTGTCCATCCTCATTCTTCTTGATCTAAGTTCTGCCTTCGACACCATCTGTCATTCTATCCTCCTCAACAGACTAACCTCCATTGGCATCTCAGGTACCCCGTTAGACTGGTTCAACTCCTATCTCTCTGACCGCACTCAATTCATTCAGCTTAAATCCTTCCGTTCCCAGTCTTCCCCTGTCTCCACGGGTGTCCCCCAAGACTCTGTCCTCGGACCCCTCCTCTTCATCATTTACCTCCTTCCTCTAGGTCACATCTTCCGCAAATTCGGCGTCCATTTCCACTGTTATGCTGATGACACACAACTCTACTTGTCATCAAAACCTAACTCCACCCACCCTCCATCCTCACCGACTGTCTCAATGAGTTAAATCACTGGTTTTCTAACAATTTCCTTCAACTAAACAGTAACAAAACAGAAATCATTCTTGTCGGTACCAAAAACTCTATTTCAAAATCAGAACATCTTCTCGTCCCCCTTAACAACTCTCTGCTATCCCCCTCCCCTCAGGTCAAGAGTCTCGGTGTCATCCTCGACACCACTCTCTCCTTCACTTCACACATCAACAATATTACTCGGTCTGCCTATTTCCACCTCCGTAATATTAACCGTCTCCGTCCTTCTCTCACACCCCGCTCCACAGCCATCCTGGTGCACAGTCTTGTGACTTCCCGTATCGATTACTGCAACTCCCTTCTCTACGGCCTCCCCAACAAATCTCTCCACAAGTTACAGATGGTCCAGAACTCAGCTGCCCGTGTCATCACTCAAACCTCCTACTATAACCACATCACTCCTGTCCTGCAGCAGCTCCACTGGCTCCCGGTTAAATCACGCATCATCTTCAAAATTCTACTTCTCACGTTCAAAGCTATCCACAACCTTGCCCCTCCTTATCTATCTGACCTCCTACAAATCTCCATCCCATCACGCTCTCTCAGGTCCTCCTCTTCACTACATCTCCATGTACCCTCTGCCCGCCTCTCCACCATGGGGAGCAGGGCCTTCACCTGCTCTGCCCCTCACCTCTGGAACGCTCTACCGCCAGACCTTCGAAACACCACCTCCCTTTCTCTGTTCAAGACAGCCCTGAAAACACATCTCTTTAGACTAGCTTATTAACTTTACTAAATGTATTTTTATTATTTTGCATTTTATAATCTTTATGTATTTTACATTTCAATTTGTCAGGAACGAATCAGGAGCTATTGCGTAATAAATTCAGTAATTACTAGGAAACAGGTTTTTGACAATGATGAGCTGTGATCTCAGTGGTGCATGGTTTATTCAGAACTCACATGGAGACTTTCTCCTCTGTTTCTGTGGTAACAAACCAGTAGTCCCCCAATTATGCTTGGCTGTGTGTTCCCCAGTAAGTACGGGTTAACTACACATTAGGTCCTGATTCATTCCTCTTTAGTTTTCTTAATAACTACCCATTACTTGTTGATTAGTTCCTCTTCATTTACAAGGTAACTACCGTAACCAGTAGTCCCCTAATAATTCGTTCCTCTTTGGTTTTCTTGGTAACTACCCATTAGTTCTTGATTTGTTCTTCTTCACAAGGTAATTAACCAGTAGTCCACTAATAAGTCTTGGCTATGTGTTCCCCAGTAAGTACTGGTTAACTACCCATTAGCTCCTGATTAGTTCTCCTTTGGTTTTCTTGGTAACTACCCATTATTTCTTGATTAGTTCCTCTTCATTTTACAATGTAATTAACCAGTAGTCCCCTAATAAGACTTGGCTGTGTGTTCCCTAGTAAGTACTGGTTAACTACACATTAGCTCCTGATTCATTCCTCTTTGGTTTTCATGGTAACTAACCATTAGTTATTGATTAGTTCCTCTTGATTTACAAGGTAACTAACCAGTATTTCCCTAATAAGGCCCTGTTCACACGGACACTGTGGGGGGGAAATGGATGTTTTGGGCATGTTAATTAGGTGAAAAGTTTTGCGTTGACACAGATCCGCTCGAATCTCCCCCCTCCCTCATGTCCCCCTCACCTTCATCCACTGCGCATGCGTGCTGCGTCACTCTGCTGACAGACTGCTGCTTTCTGTTGTGCTAAAGCGTTGAGCTAACAACAACTTAACAACAAGTTAAAGCTGGATTTGGATAATAGTCGACAGATTTGACACCAAGCGGGACTCTCTTCATCTAACAAGCTGCACACCAGTTGCTGAGTGGACCTGAACCGAGTCCATGAGGATGATATATATATATATATATGTCGGACTTTAGTCCGTGATAAACACAGCAGGTAAATCAACGTTCTTAATATAATGTTTGCCTGTGTTTACTTTGATCACACAACAACAGAGTTTTTATTTTATTTATTTATTTTTTCTGCCAGGTGGAAGGTGGAAGCTGTCGTTCAGGCGGACCGGTTCTGATCGGGTCCAGATGAAAACACAGCAAGAGTCCAGTTCATTAACGCAGTTAACAGTTCAGTTAACGTATTTTAATAGTGTTCAATTTAATTCTCAATGTTTGTGTGACATACAGTTTGTGGTGTTGAATAAATAAATAAAAAATAAACCTGGTGTCTTCATTTTCACAGCGCATTGTTTAAAAAACGTAACGAGTCCAGATAGATAGCTCAGATAAATTTAGATATCTCCCACGCTAAATAAATACTGTTTATTATTATTATTGTTAAACTCTTATAATTAGCACATATTTTGCAGCGTGACACGTGAAATGTCCGCCTGCCCCTGACTGTCCGCGCGTGTGTGCTGCGCGCTTGAGGCTCAAACAAAAGAGCAGCGGGAGATGTTTACATTATCAACGGGGGTCAGCGAAAAAGTTCCACCTTGAGAGGTAGATCAGAAAAGTATCGGATGCAAAGAAGGGGGCCAGTGAACTCGTGTCAATGATAAGCAAAGACGCAAAGAGAAAGTAGCTGTTCCACTCAAAATACGCGCCGTGTAAACGGGGCCTATAAGTCTGTTTGGTAGGTGTCAACTGTCAACGTTAACGCATTAACATATGCGATTAATCTAAACAGATTAATGCATTAATATTACATAATGCAGATTAATCACATTACGGTACCTATTTTGACCTATAAAGGACTTTACCTGCGGAGGTAGAGCTGCCATTTCTAACCTGAACCTGGAGCTCGGTCAGCTGACCCGTATTCGGCCGGGCGGGCCATAATGTGTGTGTGTGTGTGTTTAATGGGGCTGTCCGGTCTCGAGTTTTGATGTGGTTTTACGAATCAGAATCATACAACACAATAAGAAAGCACAATATAAAATTGTGTTACTTGTTGATGAGGCAGTAAGTTTATATGTTGAGAGGATGAAAGAAAGAAGAGTGCAGCAGTTCATCAGACTGAAGAGATCGCTGGCGCATTGCGCAATAATTGAGCACGTGGGCTCGGACTTCAATTATGCGTTTTTACGCATTAGGTCCGACCTGCCTCCTCCTCAACAAGTAGCTTAACACAATTTTCTGTGTTGTTCCTTAATGTGGCTTTAAAGGAAAAGCCACATTAAGCTCATGGACACCTGTCACCGCTGCGCACATCTTCTGACTCGCTGTTTGAAATGGACTTGCGATCTGTCCAGGGTGTACCTGCCTCTGTGAAGGCTGGACATGAGCACCAGCGAGCAGCGACCCAAAAAGGAAGAAGCAGGTATAGTTGGATGGGTTTGCTTATCAGGGCCCAAACGCGTCTCCACATCTGTCAGCTGCAGTAGGCAGAAGTGGCAGCATAGCTGAAGCGAGCCGCGCGTTCAATTTAAATAACTTTGTTCTATATTTTTTTTACAAATAATTTTGCTCTAAAAATATTTTTGTTCATAGCCTGCCTTTAGAGCTGATTTTTGGGCTATTTGTTTTGTATGTTAAAATCTATTTGGTGAAACAAGAAATCTTGTCTTATCAAAAGAAGAAGAAGGGTCACATGTTTTGATCACATGACAATGAGACATTTGAATTAACATGTATAAATTAATGTTTGAAACAAAATGACTTCTGTAAAACTTGCTGGGCATGAAAACCTGAAAACTGTTTGGTTTGACACAATAAAGCATTTTATGAAAACCTGTCAGGAGCGGGTTTTGGATTCAGTACAAGCCAGACAGGAGTGAAAAACAAGAACACTTTTTATTAATAGCTGCTGCCGGATGGAGGAGTCAGGAGGTGGAGGAAACTGGCAGGTGTGACCCAAAACGTGCATGTCATGAAGGGCCGAGACGTGAGCAGATGGGGGGCCGCGGATCATGACAAAACCTGCATATTTACATTTCAAGATTACAAAATTAAGCATAGTGATTAATCAGATTAATCACAGTTCCAGAGTGTGATTAATCTGATTAAATTTTTTTAATCGATTGGCAGCACTAATATACACCCAGATAACTTTGTAAAAATTACTTTTATTTGACAGAAAATGTGTGGAGGAACCCCCTGTTATATCTTCACTGGTTCCAGAGGCGAGACCAGATGTGACCATTGTCTGTGCTGTTCCAGAGATAATACCAAGTCCCCCTGGAAAACCTAACATCAAAACCATTACCTGCTAAATAACCAGGGCAGACAACAGAAGAACCACCAGTGTCGACCCCTGAAACAATCCAAAGCCCATCTGTGAAGCACAGATATACTGAGAGGCGCCGAGTTCCTTCAAAGAGACTAAATCTTTGAAAATGTATAAAATATGGTTTATTTTTTGGTTGTTTTTGAAGCAACATTGAGTATAATCTGTCTCTGTTTGTTAAACTTTTATTAAAGGCAGTAGGACATTTTATTTACAGTTAAAATTAAGACAATAGTACAATGAAGTTGCAGTTGGAATGCATTTTTTATATGCTTACTTGTTTGGAAGTAGAAATCTAAAAGGGAACGAATGTAATATAGTGATTTGTTGCCCCCTAGTGGTAAGAAATACAGATGTATATCCGTGTTCCAGGGATACTTCATGGTAGGCCAACTTATTAACGTGAGGAGGCAAACCATAGATATAATAAACAAACATGTATATTATATCTATGAGGCAAACTACCGCGGTGTTGACAACCAGGAAGTGAACAAAAACAACCGCGCCGAGTGAGCCATTTTCCTCAGTAATAACGTAATATTAATTAAGTAATAATTTCCTTAGTAGTAACTGAGAAAGTGATGCTATCGCCACCGGAAGTTGTCGAACGTCACATCCGCTTTAAAACACGGAAGAGGGAAGAACTAATTTACTGTAACATTTACAGTAATCTAATCTTCTTGAGTTCAGCTCATCTGTACCAGTTCTATATCTATTATTTTAAGGAAACTTCAGCTAACAGAGAAGAGGAGACAACAGGTTAAACAACGAGAGGAACTGGCTACGGAAGAAATGATGGAGTTTCTGGAAACAACAGATGCAGAGTATAAAGAGGAACAGAGTCGTTTAAAGAACAAACTGCAACACAACAAAACCCAAGATGCTGTTTTCAACCCAAAAGCTCTGCTTCACAGATTAGGTTTGTATCTAAACTTTCCTTCTTTTCAGTGATGATGCAGTTTCACGGATTACAGGTCTCTTTAGTCAAAGTCAACTTTATTGTCAGAACTGCAATACAGTATGTACAGGACATACACAGGATTGAAATTGCGTTTCTCTCAGTCCCTCGGTGCAACAGTAACCATTTAAACACTAAAACACTGAAACATTTAATAAACACAAGCATAAAATAGTAAAAGTGTAACACTGTCCTGAGTTTTTGCATAGTAGTATAAAAGTATGAAAATTTACACCAACACTAAAACACTAAACATTTAATGAACATAAGCATAAAATGAAATAATAAAAGTGTAATACTGTCCTGAGTTTTTGCATAGTAGTATTAAAAAGTATAAAAATAGGCAAAGTGGCATATGCAGTAAGGCACATTGGGCATCCTTAAATAAGGCTAGTCAGAGAATACTGTATATGTATCAGCAGTAGTGTAGATATAAAAGTAGTGTAAATGTAAACAGTAGTAATAAATGTAAACAGTATTAATAAATGTAAACAGTGAATGTAAACAGTAGTATGACTATAGGCAGTAATGTAATACAAACATATTAGTGCAAATATGAGAAGTAGTGCAAACTTTAGGCACTTGGAATGATTTTTACTGAAGGATTTTTTAGTT
>JBBPBX010049091.1:0-15370 GCA_038048925.1 Garcialebias charrua
CTCGTTTTATTTCTGCCGGCTGCGCGTTGGGAGCGATCGCTAATACGCTAAAAATTGAACTAAAACGTAAAAATAACAATTATACTTTATTTATAAAGCCATTTAAAACAACCACAGCTGCAACAAAGTGCTGTACACATGAAATTAAGAACATTTAAACAAAAGATGAGATGAAATCAGGAAAAACAACCGTCACGTCTTTTATACTGAAGTGGGTGAACTACATATTTTTGAGGTGGATGCGAAAACATCAACGGCGCCCCCCCGCGCGCGCGCTCCCTTTACCTGCCGCCTCATACAGCTTTCCTCCCTTAGTCATGCACTTAGAAAATACAGTAGCAATATTACAGATTTTTTTATGTTACATATCATATCAGGTGATAATTTCAATGATAAACAAATAAGAAGTTTAATAAAGTAAAAATGTATAACAGTAGTGGTAATCAGTGCTCAACATTTTATGTAGTGAAAATATGAAATCTTAACAGCCTGGAGTCCATGTCAGTGTTTTAACATTTATGACATTTAAACTGTTACTTTCCGTGAAAGAAGACAATGAAAGATGGTCATCAGAAATTCAAACCATCATGGTATACAGTATAGGTTTTTGTTGCCTCCCTAATGTAATTATTCCTACCTGATGTCATCACTTGTCTCCTCTATCACTGACCTCGTGTCTGTCTCCTTCACCCTTTGTCTGTGGCATTCTGCACTGTCATATGGTCAAAAAAGCATTATATATTAGTTGTAAAAATTACAGATCTTAATACAGTTTTTAAAAATAATGTTTACATGTTATTGCTTGGGATTAAGTAGCTGTTCCCTCACTTCCACCTGCATTAGACCAACCTGTTGCCTTCCCCAGTCTGTCCTGATTCTTCCTCTGTCATCTTCTCTTCCTGCTCTCCATCCTCACAGCTGAATGACATTAATTTTGTGTTAAGTGGGTTTAAAAATACAGCAGTCAAACCACAATAGAAATGAAACTTTAATTTAAATAATCTCCTTGTTGGATAACAGTTACTGTCTGGACATTTCATCTGATCTGACTTACCAGATACATCACAACACACACCACTGTAGTGATATTAAATAAGACATTTAAACTCGTGTCCCTCTGTCAAAAAGGTTGGTAACATGGGTCACCAACCTTTTTGAGTCTCAGGCAGGGCTATAGTGACACTGTGGACTAATTTGTCTGATACACACATAAACTTGTACAACTCATCTTTAATTAAAGAATCAATAATAATTAAAGCTGCAAGCAGCATTGAGGCCCGAAGCAGCTTAGCACTGCTCGGACCTTATTGAGGCGACCACGCGAGCTCCAGCTCGTCCGCTCGGTCGCCATTTCGAAGTCTCTCGTGTCTACTCCGCACCAGGGGTGCACACGCACAATAAATCTGGTTCAGATCGGATGATGTCTCACTGAGATATAACAGTTTGAATAATCTAGGGGGCGCTCTGGAGTCACATGTTAAACCACAATATCAATGTGTCCACAAGGGCTCACTGATGATGCACAATAAATCTGGTTCAGATCGGATGATGTATCACTGAGATATAACAGTTTGAATAATCTAGGGGGCGCTCTGGAGTCATATGTTAGCCCACCATATCAATGTGTCCACAAGGGCTCACTGATGATGCACAATAAATCTGGTTCAGATCGGATGATGTATCACTGAGATATAACTATATAAATAATGTAGGGGGCGCACTTGAGTCAAATGTTAGCCCACCATATCAATGTGTCCACAAGGGCTCACTGATGATGCACAATAAATCTGGTTCAGATCGGATGATGTATCACTGAGATATAACTATAGAAATAATGTAGGGGGCGCACTTGAGTCAAATGTTAGCCCACAATATCAATGTGTCCACAAGGGCTCACTGATGATACACAATAAATCTGGTTCAGATCGGATGATGTATCACTGAGATATAACTGTAGTAATAATATAGGGGGCGCTATGGAGTAAAAATTTACATAACATTATCAATGTGTGTCGAAGTGTTCACTGATAAAGCACAATAAATCTCGTGCAGATCGGATAATGTATCACTAAGATATAACTGTAGTAATAATATAGGGGGCGCTATGGAGTAAACATTTACATACCATTATCAATGTGTGTCGAAGTGTTCACTGATAAAGCACAATAAATCTCATGCAGATCGGATAATGTATCACTAAGATATAACTGTAGTAATAATACAGGGGGCGCTATGGAGTAAAAATGTACATACCATCATCAATGTGTGTAGAAGTGTTCAGTGATGAATCACAATAAATCTCGTGCAGATCGGATAATGTATCACTAAGATATAACTGTAGTAATAATATAGGGGGCGCTATGGAGTAAAAATTTACATACCATTATCAATGTGTGTCGAAGTGTTCACTGATAAAGCACAATAAATCTCGTGCAGATCGGATAATGTATCACTGAGATATAACTGTAGTAATAATATAGGGGGCGCTATGGAGTAAAAATTTACATACCATTATCAATGTGTGTAGAAGTGTTCACTGATGAATCACAATAAATCTCGTGCAGATCGGATAATGTATCACTAAGATATAACTGTAGTAATAATATAGGGGGCGCTATGGAGTAAAAATTTACATACCATTATCAATGTGTGTCGAAGTGTTCACTGATAAAGCACAATAAATCTTGTGCAGATCGGATGATGTATCACTAAGATATAACTGTAGTAATAATATAGGGGGCGCTATGGAGTAAAAATTTACATACCATTATCAATGTGTGTCGAAGTGTTCACTGATAAAGCACAATAAATCTCGTGCAAATTGGATAATGTATCACTGAGATATAACTGTAGTAATAATATAGGGGGCGCTATGGAGTAAAAATTTACATACCATTATCAATGTGTATAGAAGTGTTCACTGATGAATCACATTAAATCTCGTGCAGATCGGATAATGTATCACTAAGATATAACTGTAATAATAATATAGGGGGCGCTATGGAGTAAAAATTTACATAACATTATCAATGTGTGTCGAAGTGTTCACTGATAAAGCATAATAAATCTCGTGCAGATCGGATAATGTATCACTAAGATATAACTGTAGTAATAATACAGGGGGCGCTATGGAGTAAAAATTTACATACCATTATCAATGTGTGTAGAAGTGTTCACTGATGAATCATAATAAATCTCGTGCAGATCGGATAATGTATCACTAAGATATAACTGTAGTAATAATATAGGGGGCGCTATGGAGTAAAAATTTACATAACATTATCAATGTGTGTCGAAGTGTTCACTGATAAAGCATAATAAATCTTGTGCAGATCGGATGATGTATCACTGAGATATAACTATAGAAATAATGTAGGGGGCGCACTTGAGTCAAATGTTAGCCCACCATATCAATGTGTCCACAAGGGCTCACTGATGATGCACAATAAATCTGGTTCAGATCGGATGATGTATCACTGAGATACAACAGTTTGAATAATCTAGGGGGCGCTATGGAGGCTATTTGCTAATTAGCATAAACACCTGTTCAAGGGGTGGGTAATGATCGATCATAATGATTTTGGTACTCCTCAGATCAAATCTGTGGAGTTTAGAACCAAACGTATGGTGACGGCGTTACGTCTTACTTCGCCACGTCACCACGCCCACTTGCTCCACCCAAAACGAACAGTGCTGGAAAGCTTGTTACACCAACATGTCTTCGGTGACTGGATACAATGTCACGTTGATTAGGTAACAGGGATCCGATATGGACCGTTCAACGTAAAACTTTACACTTCCTGTTGTCAGGGGGCGTGGCTTAAGTGATGTCATGATTTGACCATACAGTTTTGCAGGGGACCGGATGTGGGTCAATCACTGAAGGTTTGATGTATTAGACAGTTTTCGTGTAAGAGCTGTAAGCGTTTCGTTTTTCATGGCGAGATGTCCAACTTTGAGGTCTGGCCCCGCCCCTTCAGCATGCATGAAAACGCACAGTTTTGATAACATTTGTTCCCCCGTGCCTTATAAAGAAACTGGCCAAGTTTGAATCAAATCGAGCGAAATCCCTAGGAGGAGTTCGTTGAAATGCAGAGGCTGTAAACGGCCAAAAAGGGGTGAAAATTTGGTCATCGTTCCAAAATGGCCGCCTTACCATTTATCGTACAACATTGGTGCCAGAGGGTTTTCTGTGCATCTTGGTGAGTTGGACAAGTGTACCAAATTTCATGATTCTACGTCAAACTAAGGTCAATGCAGAGGGTATTTTGAATATTTCTAGGGGGCGCTCTTGAGCCGTTTCTGTAGCGATTTGCAAATTAGCATAAACACCTGTTCAAGGGGTGGGCAATGATCGATCATACTGATTTTGGTACTCCTCGGATCAAATCTGTGGATTTTAGAACCAAACGTAAGGTGATGGCGTTATGTCTTACTTCGCCACGTCGCCACGCCCACATGCTCCACCAAAAACGAACAGTATTGGAATGCTTGTTACACCAACATGTCTTCGGTCACTGGACACAATGCCACGCTGATTAGGTAACAGGGGTCCGATATGGACCGTTCAACGTAAAACTTTACACTTCCTGTTGTCAGGGGGCGTGGCTTAAGTGATGTCATGATTTGACCATACAGTTTTGCGGGGGACCGGATGTGGGTCAATAACTGAAGGTTTGATGTATTAGACTTTTTTCGTGTAAGAGCTGTAAGCGTTTCGTTTTTCATGGCGAGATGTCCAACTTTGACGTCTGGCCCCGCCCCTTCAGCATTCATGAAAACGCACAATTTTGATATCGTTTGTTCCCCCGTGCCTTATGAAGAAACTGGCCAAGTTTGAACCAAATCGAGCGAAATTCATAGGAGGAGTTCGTTCAAATGCGGAGGCTGTAAACGGCCAAAAAGGGGTGAAAATTTGGTCATCGTTCCAAAATGGCCGCCTTACCATTTATTGTACAACATTGGTGCCAGAGGGTTTTCTGTGCATCTTGGTGAGTTGGACAAGTGTACCAAATTTCATGATTCTACGTCAAACTAAGGTCAATGCGGAGGGTATTTTGAAAATTTCTAGGGGGCGCTCTTGAGCCGTTTCTGTGGCGATTTTTGCCACGCCCCCAAAATACGTAATTTTTCACCAGTCCTGACGAGTCCGCCAAATTTGGTGAGTTTTCGTATATGATAAAGCCTCCAAAAGGCCACTTCTTTTGGCGGAAGAAAAAAATAAAAAATAAACACTACAATTACAATAGGTCCTTGCAGCGCTTCGCTGCTTCGGGCCTAATAAATGTACATAGTGAATAAATTGCAGCACTGCATTGGAACATAGCTGGGAACTGCCACCACAACAGTTTAGCTTGTGTTAATGTTTCCTGAGTTTTATTTAGGTCATTCTTACACTTAGTGTGTGGATGTGTGGGACATGTATAAAATATTCATAAAAATATTAAACAAATCACATCTATAGGGGAGGCAACATTTATTTAACAGCCAAATATGGGACGATTCCTATTAGGCTAGCTTTAGCTAACCTGAATATTTTACAACCCTCCTGTCCTGCTCATACACTGACAGTACTTACCTACTATCTTTTAACCACATTGAAAGGCTTTTTTTTCATCCTTCCAACAACTTCCTTTTCCTGTTTTGCGCCCTGGATAGTTTTTCTGCCGCTCCAAAGTCAAGTGCACGAGTGAAAAAATAAATAAATAACGTGCCTGTGTGCGTTCTCTAGGGGTGCGTGTTCACAGCACCTGTGTGTGAAGGGAGAGCAGAGAGATAGGAGGAGGGAGGTGAGGGAGCAGGGGGGGGGGGCGCCTAAGCAGTGCTGTTTCCCTGTTATTGATCATTTCATGCAGTTAAAGAAGATGCCTGCTAGAAAAACATTTTTTCTAGAGACGGTTTTGGCGCCCCCTGTAGGGCAGCGCCCGTATGCCTTGCATAACCTGCATAGTGGCGATTTGCGACCCTGGGTTGAGCCTAACCAGGGGTTGCTAGGTGAGGGGCTGGATTCAGGTTTGGGGTGGGTTGTCCTGGTGCTTGTGACGTCACAAGCGTGAGGATTTGAAAACGAGACGTTTATATCCCAGAAAAATAAATCTACTTAGAGTAAATATACCACTGGGTGCATTTCTTTGGCCCTAGGACTGTTTTTTAAGAAGTAAATACCCAAAGTAGAGTAAAAAAAACATTAAAAAGTGAATTTTGCATCTGTGGTCCCCTTTAAGTTACTACACGTTACGTCAAAAGCAACGTACTGCAAGCTTTAAAAATGACTGCAAATCTTCTCTTTCAGGCTATTCAAGATATCACCAGGAGTTACGACATCCCTCCAGAACAGATTGTGACTCTTATATATGAGAGAATCGACGTCAAAAGAGAAGGTAATGAATAAATGTAAAGCGGCCTTGAGTTGAACAAAAATCACGTGATCCATTTTAGCTTCAAGTCGTATAAAAAAGGAAACAAGTTGTGCTTTCTGTGCGACTCAAAGAAAACCATATTTTTCAGACTAAGGTGCACTTACAATCCTTTCATTTTCTCAAAAATCAACAGAGAGCCTAATTGTAATCTGGTGCGCAGTCTGTACGAAAAACAGACCCGTTCATTGATATTGTGCCCAGGGGCGTAACTTTAGGTCTAACATTGGGGGGGTTGTGATTAACAATAAACACGAAAAAATTGTACACTATACGCTTCAGTGTTTAATACGCGTCATCTCTTCTTCTTCTTCTTCGATGGTGTTTACTGGCAGTTTACAAACTCAGTGCATTACCGCCATCAACTGGACGGAGATGTAATTCAAGAGTCTACTTTCAACAAAAAATAAATAAATAAATTAATTAATTAATTAATTAAAATAAAATTAAATCCTTTCAGCTAATTTTGTAACTTTCAAATATTTAACAAATGCTTTAGTTATAACCTGTGACTGATTTTTCTTCAATAAAGTAACCATTGTCACCGAACTCCCCATTACCCTTTCCAGTGCCTTCCTCTCTTTATTATATTTCTTACAATAAATCAACACATGTTCCACTCCTTCCAGTACCCCACAATTAGAGCAGTCACCTGATGGATGTTTTCCTATTATCTTTAGACCACTATTTAATGTAGTGTGCCCAAGCACTTTGAGATTTTTATTAATGAAAAGTGCGGTATAAATTGAATTTATTATTATTATTATTATTATTAATCCTCAACTTAATCCATACTTCCTCTCTCCTAGACATTAAACTACTATCGTCACTTAGGAGTACCTCCTTCTGTATGTTATGTAAATGTCTTCCTCTTTCCTCTAAATCCCACCTCTCCTGCCACATATCATTTATTTTATCTTTAACAATTATTTTTATTTCTGCTTTACTTAATGGGACATCATATTCAATTTCTCTTGCTGTATACGCGTCATCTCCACGCGACGCGTCAGCTTTGTCCTGATCAAGATGGCGGCGACAGGACCCAGCTAGTACGAAGAACTTCACAAAGAAACACGGTAAAAACAATTATTTCTTTGCGAGAAAAAATATATTACTAAGCTGACTTTATAGAAGACGTGTTCTTGAGTTTAACTAAATGTTCAAATCGGCTGGATTTAAAAAAAAAAGTTCGCTGATTTTTATGCAGGCGCCAGGCGGGTCAAACCGGACGCTTTCTTTCTTTAAATTTAGCTAAATAAACGCTTAAAAATATACAGTATTTCTTCGCTGACTTATGGGTGATAGTAGACGTACTCCTGAGTTTGACGAAATGTTCAAATCAGCTGGATTTAAAAAAAAAAAAGTTCGCTGAATTTTATGCAGGCGCCAGGCGGGTCAAACCGGAGCTTTGTTTCTTTAAATTTAGTTAAATAAACGCTTAAAAAATATATTTCTTACCTCACTACAGCAGATGGGCTCCTGAGCTGAACCAAATGTGAAATCAGCTTGATTTAAAAATCCGCGGTGTGGTTTATGAGTGGTATCTTGCAAACAAAAACAGCGAACCTCACAGCTAATAGCAGCTACATCCATAGCAAGGGGCGGGCAGCGACAGAGTCAGTCCGACCAAAGGAGGCCTTTTTCGAACACATGCATGTAGAAACTTCTGGGCAACTTCATGAGCAGCTCCGTGACTCACGTGACTTCCTGTAGCCGGTGAGATGGGTGATACCAAATTATTTGCAGGGGAGGGGGTCAGTCCTCAGGGAGTTTGTTAAAAACATGCAGCAATTTTACTAAAAAATTTGAATGAATAAAGAAAATCAATTATTGATGTAAGATATGTATAATGACGAAATGATTTCATTTTATTGGGGGGGTTAAATGACCGGATCAAATTATTGGGGGGGTCAAAACCCCCCTAACCCCCGTGTAAATTACGCCTATGTGCCTCATAGTCTGACAAATACGGTATTTAAAATGTATAAAATTCAGTTTTGCTTCTGTTTTTCTCAGGTGAGCTGACGCTGGAGGAGTTCATCAGTGGAGCGAAGGAGCACCCGGACATCATGGACATGCTCACCAGGATGATGGATCTTACTCACGTCCTGGAAATCATTATCAAAGGCCAAAAGAGGAACTCTTTGAAATGAGTGCAGGAAGGACACAGGATTGTGGGTAGAGTTGCTTTGGAGGCGTTAATCCAAATCTCTGACAGCCATGCAGAAGGGAGATACTTTTCTCCCCCTTTTCCCTCCCATCCCAGTGCTTTCTTTGCAGCGTTGTTTAGGTGTGACGTGCTCTAACAGACACTTTTTAAACTGAGACGTAGAAAAGGGAAGACAATTTTCTCCAAGGATGATTCCAAGCTGTGTGATTTGGATGAAAGTCGAGATCGGTTTGTGTCAGCAGGAGCTCACCGAGCTGGAAATGTTGTCTCCATGCTTCTTCTTGTACAAGTGTCAGGGATAAAGGGAAGAACAGAGTTAAATGCTCACGTTTATACAGGTAGTCCTCGACTTACGACGGTCTCTACTTACGACGTTTCGCGGTTACGAACACCCTCCCATTGAAAAGCATTGTTTTGAGTTACACGGTTAATGCCTTTACACCAAAAAAAAATACGGTACCGAAACTCAGCGGAGGCGGAAATTTACAGGAGGGGGGAGAGTGTACCTTAGCGGCCACGGGCGGAGGATTACAGCTGAAAATTACAGGAGACCTCATTGTTTACAGGCAGACCGAAGGCAGAGGAGGTTAGGAGGGGCTAACATGCTAACAGACCTTACTGTAAAACTCTGGACCGCGCGTGGAAAAGTACAGGAGACCTTTGTTTGGACCGGAGGTTTACGAGGCAGAGAAGCTACAGCTGAGCAACAAGCTAACAGACGGATGAAGACTCCACCAGTTTCCAGTAGGAAAATAACTATTTTCTTCCTTCATTATGGCTCCAAATGTATGTGTTTTTTGATAATTATGTAGGGTACTGTGTTAGGATAGGCTAAGTGCTTGGTAAAATACAGAATTGTACGTATAAGGTGCAGTTTGGACATATGTTTCGACTTACGACGAAATTCGACTTACGATGTCACGTAGGAACGGAACTCGTTCGTAAGTCGGGGACTACCTGTATTCATAAATTAAACTCACTTTTAGGTAAACGTACCAAATACGTTAATTTAGATTTGCTCTGCTGAAGATGGTCAGCCCTTCTAATGTCAGCCAACATGATTTTGGTACTTGGATGAAATCGGCACAGAGATGAGATTATACGAAGTTTTGTGTTGTTGATAAAATCGCCATAAAAACTGTGCTGCTGGTTTAAAACTGGTGACAACTGCACCAACTGGGTGCAGAGAATGCTGTCGACAGTTCAGGGCATGCTACGCTTTAGAAACTTTTGCTACTAAGATAAAATGACGCCTTTATTATCTTTTATTTATTTAAGGAAAAAACTGGGGTAGCAATTGTATAAAAATGCACATGTGGAAGGAAAATGTTTCAACCTTAACTTTTTTGATTCACAAATATTTTAAATGTTCCTGTGCACGGCTCAGTTACAAAGAGGCTATGTTAAAATATTTTGAACAAAATATATGAAGTTCAAACCTCCTACTGAGCAAGAATAGTTGACTGAGAGCTCAATGTTGCCCTCTTCTGACAAGCATTTTATATTGTGCAGAAGAAACTGTCAGTATCTGTAGTTGTCTCTTTATCTTATTGTCATCAGTCTCAACTTAGAACAGGTTTTATGTAAAATAAAAGTCAGTGCCTGTGGGTTTAAATTGCAAAACACACATAAGAAGTCTGGCACAGCTAGATCAACCTGAAAAATCCCAAAACATGCAAGTTGTTTTTGCAAATGGTTCAAAATGTCAACCTGCAAGATGACCTCAACCCTCAAAAGGCTTCTTTACTGTGGGTGTCCTGCAATCCTCAGCTAAATTCAGTACGTGTCAATATAAAACGATCAGACCATATTTAAAGGTCACTCACACGTGCATGCATGGTTAATAATTTGACAAGAGGTACATTTTGGTGCGCTCTGTTCTGAAGCGAGAAATCCAGATACTGTAGGTTGTGCAAATCAAATAAAGATAAGGTTTGACACAACATAGACCTCAAAAGATTTTCTAAATGTATCGGATGATGATGGTGCAACAGCACGGGTTCAACCCACATTTAGGGAACATTTAAACAGCAGTATTGCTCTCACGGCTTTGCACTGCACACTGCTTCCCATCTTCCACCACTGCTAAGGGGCAGCCGTCCATCCGAAACCATGCAGTCCACCGATGGCAAATTCTACCAGAACAGCCTGATTTTGACTCTGAAACGATACAGCTCGGCAGTCAGCGACATGGAGAGGACCATTCTCCTGCCGAGCCTGCTGCGGGACGTGCCCTCGGAGCGCGAGGCAACCGAGGACGCCTGCAGAGATCTGTACTCCAACTTCTTGATGCTCAAGGCCATCCGAAACACGGTGGAGAGCAGCCTGGTTTCCCTGGACGACCACAAGTCCAAGAACGCGGCGCTCACACCGGAGACTCTCCTGGACGCTGATCCCGAAGCACTCTTTCGGTTCCACCTGAGAGGACTGTTTTCTGTGATGAGCGATCTCACGATCCAAAGTAAATGCCTCATTGAGAAATACTTGGACATTATTGGAGTGGCAAGACATTAAATTGGCATACAATTTCTGGTGTTTGGAAAACATGTCAGACGGCTGAACTATTTTCATTCAATGACCCTAAACTTCTGTTGAAAATGGAATAAACGTGCTTTGCCAAAACTGATTACTTGTACCTCATTCTTTGCTAGTTACAATAGCTATTACATATTGTCGTGACCAGGGGTCTGCAACCTTTACCAGCAAAAGAGCCATTTCTGCCCCTTTGTTCACTAAATTAAATGTGTCCGGGCCACAACACCTGCTACAACTGGGATTCTCAACTGGTGGCCCACAGACTACTTTAAGTTTGTTGGAGGGCACTTTTCTGGACAGTAGGGCTGATTTTATAAAACTAAAAATATCTGATGATTTTTAACATTTTATATTTTTACACTCCAAGACAAAATAAAAGACGAGATTCTTGTAAAGAAGGAAAAAATAATATTGTTTTTGCCCAGTTTCTAAAAACTAAAACAATAAACTATGCATTCTTATGTGATTTTTTGTTGTAGAAAAATGACGTGTCTTACTTTGAAGAAATAAAGCGTAAAGTGAAAGTGAGAATGTTTTACTTCTTGTAATGTTTCTAGTATTCATATATTTACCAATTAAACTACGGGAAAACTGCTAAAACTAGTCATTTTACTTGTTATAACCAATAAAATTCAGTTTTATTTCAGTTTTGGTCCAAGTTTGAAAGAGCCGCTACAGAGGGACCAAAGAGCCGCATGTGGCTCCAGAGCGCAGATTGCAGACCCCTGGTCATGACGATTAAGACGTTTTCTGGACTTCTTACGATTTATGAATAAACCCACCCAATTAAAGCTGTCGTCACTAAAGAAAAATTCAGTCAGAAAATGTATAAATTTGGTATTTTATTTAATTTACATATAAGTGTTTTTACAAACAGGGTTCTCCAGCCATTACAGTTTTCACATCCTCTTTTCCTTTCATTTTCTCCTGATGACCCTTAGCGGATAGGACAGAATGGCTCAGTGATCTCTGCAAAGGTCCTTTTTTCTGGTAGGACAAAAGAAGAATAAAAACTTTATAGTGCGTAAAAGTAGGCAGCTATGTTTCAAGGCCAACATGCTACAGATCTGTGATCAGAACATGGTTTAATAGTCAGTATATAAAAACACAGAATACAAAACATTAAGCATAAACATCTTTACAGTTTTAGGGTAAATTTTAGGTTTTAGGGTAAATTTCACCTTACAGCCTTTGAGCACAATGATTATATGCAGTACATATAACAAGCCCATGTGCCAGCTACATAAACACTCCTCTGTTTGAGCAAATTTTCTCCACAAGCACTAACCCCCCCACCCCCACCTCCTAACACACAAACAACCAAATACTGAAAAGCTTACTTCTTTCTGGAAATCTCTCTGCATGGAGTTTCATGTATTCCTCCATCTCTCGATCCGCTTTGGCATAAGCGTAATTGACGTACTTTGAAAGGTGATAGCCCAAAAACCAGCCAATCGTCGAAAAAAGAACTTGTCGATGAACACCTAAAAAATAAATGTAAACAGATTCAGCTCAACACGTTGGGTACGACACAGAACAAATATAAGCTCTTACGAAAAGGTAAATTTGAACTTTTAGTAGGAGCAAAACGTGAGTCAGTTTCACTGTTGGGGGGGTGATGACATGCACCACGGTCCCGCTAGGACTCATTACTGAATGATTCTGAATACTGTATCCTACTTGAACATAAATATTTCCAAAACTGAAAATATGAGTGTTAATTTTAGGACGAGTCAATTACCCTTTTCCCCAGTTCTGATCAATGATTAGGTTGTAGAGGTTGTGGATCATTATAAATACCATTAAACAGTAATTGACAGTCAGCATTGTACTGTACTTTTCGGCGGAAAAGACACTTCTGTGTATAACCCGCTTTGTCCAATTATTTGGAATAATTTGTAAAAATCCATACATAAGCCGCTTCGCCCTATAAGTCGCATCTATTATGCGTCACCACTACGCGACGCGTCAGCGCCTCATTTGCCCTGCTGAAAATGGCGGCCACAGAAGCGAGCCAGCACGGAAGGACTTTACAAGATTAACATGGTAAAAACATTTCTTTGCTGAGAAAAATATATTTCTTAGCTGACATTATAGCACAAGGGTTCCTGAGCTTAACCGTTCCTTAATCAATTCACGAAATGGTCAAATCTGCTGAATTTAAATTGTTTCGGTTTGACGTCTTTCAAACGGTCGCGTGTGCGCTACAAAAATAAATTGTAAAAATTTGAATTTTATCTCAAATGTCTTATACAGGTCAACAGTTTGTAAATGAAAACCCATATAATTACACTCTGTAAGCTAAAAAAATATCTGCCGAGTGGTTTATGATTTATAACAATATAAACGGAAATAAAACCGAAGCTAGCGAGACGATTCCGTCTCTAAACAACGAATAAAAAATTGAATTTTATCTCAAATGTCTTATACAGGTCAACAGTTTGTAAATGAAACCCATATAATTACACTTGTAAGCTAAAAAAATATCTGCTGAGTGGTTTATGATTTATAACAATATAAACAGAAATAAAACCGAAGCTAGCGAGACGATTCCGTCTCTAAAAAACGAATAAAAAATTGAATTTTATCTCAAATGTCTTATACAGGTCAACAGTTTGTAAATGAAACCCATATAATTACACAATGTGTAAGCCTAAAAAATTTTCGTCGAGTGGTTTAGCCGTCTATCTAAACAGTAGGTATCTGTTTGCGGTAGCTATACCGCTAACAACAAAGCTAAAAGAGCAATTTTTTTAGCTCTAAATATCTTCTGCAGCTAACAGTTTGTAAATGACCACCAAATAATTACGCTCTGTAAGTTTCAAGAAAATCTGCGGTGTGGTTTATGAGTTATCTTGCTAAAAAACACAGCTAACAACACAGCTAACAGTGGTTAGCTCCAGAGCAGGAGGCCGGGCAGCGACAGAGTCAGTCCGACGAGGCTTTTTTCGGACACATGAGCTAGAAACGGTCGGTGTACTCTCTGGAAGTGTCCCCCTAGCGTACAAAAGTAGTACTGCACCATTTTTTGGCCAAAATGAAAAACGGCGATATCAGAGCCAAAAATGGGTCTAAAAATATGGGAAAAAAATCCATAAATATGACGCTTCAGCGTATAATCCGCAGGACATTCAAATTAGTAAAAAAACTGCGTCTTATACGCCGAAAAGTACGGTAGTCATTGATGCTGATCCAATGCAGACATGTTCCTGTTTTTAGTATTTACACTGCTTTATAATGTACAGTAGTTGTTTTTCTGTTTTGTTTTTATAGTACTTTCATTTTACATGCGTTTTATATGATTGAATATCGCTGTCTGTACCTCATCTGTGTTCTTTGTTTAAAATAGGTCTCTCTTGTAAATGGAGTCCTCGAGACTCAGTGAGACTAACTTGTATAAATAAAGGTTGAATGAATGAATGATGCTATCATTAAGAGTCTCACACAACAATGCACGTTTTACAGAAACTTATCGGTAAGTGGTTCTTTTTTAAAGCTGAAAGTGTTTTATGAAAACATATTATTCAGGTTTCATTGCATTAGAGCTGTTGCCTCAATAGCCTTATGATCGCCTCCTGCCTGGGCCTTTCTGTGTGGGTTTGCATGCTCCCTCTCTGTATACCGCATTCGCCAGTGTATAATACACAGGGTTTTTTGCTCATTTGAATGTCCTGCGTATTAAACACCGAAGAGCATTATTTATGGATTTTTTCCCATATTTTTAGACCCATTTTTCGCTCTGATTCTTCGTTTTTCATTTTTGGCAAAAATGGTGCAGTACCAGTTTCGGCCGCTATACGGGCGCTGTGGGCAGCAGCCAGCAGAGGACTCAGAGAGCGAAGAGGAAGAGGAGGGCCACTTCCAGACGTTTCTAGCTCATGTGTCCGAAAACAGCCTCCTCTGGTCGGACTGACTCTGTCGCTGCCCGCCCCTTGCTCTGGGTGTACCGGTAGCTGCATTTAGCTTAGCTGTGAGGTTCGCTGTTTTTGTTTGCAAGATACCACTCATAAACCACACCGCGGATTTTTAAATCCAGCTGATTTCACATTTGGTTCAGCTCAGGAGCCCGTCTGCTATAGTCAGGTAAGAAATATATTTTTTAAGCGTTTATTTAGCTAAATTTAAAGAAACAAAGCGTCCGGTCCGAGCCGCCTGCCTAAAATTAGGCGAAGTTTTTTTTTTAAAAATCCAGCTGATTTGAACATTTCGTTAAGTTCAGGAGCACGTCTGCTATAAAGTCAGCTAAGAA
>JBBPBX010049092.1:5849-25494 GCA_038048925.1 Garcialebias charrua
ATATATATATATATAATACAACATCTCCTTTCTACATTTGTCACAACACATGTGAATCTGCCAGTCAGCCAAAATGTTGCAGAAGGTGTAGCCAAGACATTTGTGCTCAGTAAGTCATGATACCTTAGTATTATTTATTGATTTAATTGCTTGTGGTATGAAAGAAAATTTTGTTCTGTTTCTTGAGAATAAAGGAAGGCCGTACCTTCGCCCTGAAGGAAGCAGCTCAAATGAAATTATATGTTGTAATGTACATATATTTATATATATATATATATATATATATATATATATATATATATATATATATATATATATATATATATATTATATATATATATATATATATATATATATATATATATATTCATTCATTCATTCATTCAACCTTTATTTATACAGGCTAGCCTCGTTGAGTCACGGGGACTCATTTACAAGAGGGACCTGTCTCACTCACACCAAACAACCATCCACTCTCACACTCACACCTAGGGTCAATTTAGAGTCACCAATCAGCCTAACAAGCATGTTTTTTGGTCTGTGGGAGGAAACCGGAGTACCCGGAGGAAACCCACGCATGCACGGGGAGAACATGCAAACTCCACCCAGAAAGGCCCCGGACCGGGATTTGAACCGGCAACCTTCTCGCTGAGAGGCAGCAGCTCTACCAGTTGTGCCACCGTGCTGCCCAAATATAATATATATATGTATATGTATATATATATATATATATATATATATATATATATATATATATATATATATATATATATATATATATATATATATATATATATTAGGGATGGGGCAGATCCGATCCAGTATCGGTATCGGTATCCGATACCAGCATTATTTAAGTATCGGGTATCGGATCAAACCTGCCGATACTTTTCCGATCCAGTTTCAAAGAGCACTTGTGTTCAATCACATTCTGTGACTGCCCTTCTTAACATTGTCTGAGATAAACCCAATGAAGACACTCTTAAGCCTTACAATAGGGGGTTCCCTATTGTAAGGCTTAAGAGTGTCTTCATTGGGTTTATCTCACACAATGTTAAAATGAATAGTTTGGGTGCAAAAGTTCCATTATACAGAGTCAAATACCTGAACAGTATCGGATCGGGAAAGTATCGGTATCGGTCAATACTGAGTTAATAAGTATCGGTATCGGATCGGAAGTGAGAAATGTGGATCGGTGCATCCCTAATATACATATATTCATTCAACCTTTATTTAGTCAGGTAAATCTTTTGAACCTCATGGGCTCATTTACGAAAGCGACCTGCTAAAACTAAAGAACAATGAACAGCAGTGGTAGAATTTCCTTAAACAATAAACAATAAACAAACAAACAATAAACAATAGAAAACAAAAGAGAGAAAAAACAAAAGAAAGTTTTTTTTTTTTTTTAACAAAGTATCAAAAAACTAGCAAAACATTATAAGGTAGACGTATAAAATCAAAGACAGGAACAAATCTGCATTGGTTTTTGCCAGGATTCCAACAGATTCTGAAAACCATTTAGAGAAGTCAAGGTCGAGAGCTTCAGATCTTTTTGTAAGATATTCCATGAAGCAGGAGCAGAGTAGGAGAAGGCCCTTTTTCCAAGTTCAGTCCTCACTGACGGAACACTGCAGGTAATCATGTCCTGAGAGCGCACACTGTAGCTGCACTCACGCAAAGACATGTAGGAGGAGATGTATGAGGGCAGCAGACCAAGAAGTGATTTAAAGATGAAAATGTACCAGTGGAAGAGTCTGCGTGAGGTTAATGATGTCCAGTTAACCAGTGAATACAGGGTGCAGTGGTGGGTACGATAATCACAACCAGTTATGAATCTTAGTGCACCATGATAGACAACATCCAACATCCGCAGGGTGCTTGTAGGAGCATTCATGTAGAGAATGTCACCGTAATCAATGGAGGGAAGGAAAGTCACAGACACAAGGCGTTTCCTAACATTCAGTGATAGACATGATCTGTTTCTGAAAAAGAAACCCAGTTTAACTTTCAGTTTCTTCACTAGGTTTTCCACGTGGAGTTTAAAAGAGAGATGTGAATCGAATCAGGATACCCAGATATTTATAGGAATCAACAAACTCAATAGGGACACCATTTGAAGATAAAATCAGAGGAAGATCTGCTGGGACCGACTTCCTATTTGAAAAAAACATCCCTTTTGTTTTATCAGCATTTAGGACAAGTTTGAGACGGAACAAATCTGACTGGATGATGTCAAAAGCGGATTGCAGTAACTGGAAAGCCTTAGCTACTGTTTTAGCTCGGCAGTAAACAACTGTATCATCAGCATAGAAATGTAAGGATGCATCAGGGATGCAGTGACCTACATTAGCTATGTAGATTGTAAAGAGAGTGGGTCCTAAAACTGAGCCTTGTGGTACACCATTTTTAACTGTTAAATAGCTGGAAAAAGTACCGTTATGTTGAACACATTGCCTCCGATTGGAAAGATAGTTAGAAAACCAACCGATGGTGTGATCAGAGAAACCGATTTCTGAGAGCTTATGACACAGGATGTTATGATCCACAGTGTCAAAAGCTTTAGACAGGTCTAAGAAAAGTGCAGCACAATAGTCCTTAGCATCCAATGCTTCAACAACATCATTCAGAACCTTCAGAGAAGCAGTTGTTGTGCTGTGTTTTTTCCTGAAACCAGATTGATGAAGAGGTAAGATGTTAAATGAGTCCAGATAGTTTTTGATCTGAGAGTTTATCAGTTTTTCTAGAACCTTGGCTAAGATGCAGAGTTTAGAGATCGGTCGATAATTGTTCAATGAGGTGGGGTCACCTCCCTTCAGCAAAGGAAGAACAAAGGCTGTTTTCCAAGCATCCGGAATGGTGTTTTGGCTTATGGACAGATTAAAGATGTGGGTCACAGGGACTGTGATGATATGAGCAGCCAGCCTTAAGAAGTAAGGTGGAAGTTCATCTGGACCTGCAGATTTTTTAGGATCAAGATCATTTAACAGTTTATTTACCTCACTGACTGAGAACGGAGAAAAAGAGAAGGTGTGATTAACAGATGGTTGACTTGTAGGAGGGATTTGATTTGTAGAAGTTTGATTATTAGATAAAGTGGCTGATTTTCCGTTTGTAACTGTGTCAAATAATGAACTAGAAGCAACAAAATGTTTATTGAAACAGTTCAGGATCTCGTGCTTATTTGACACAGGAACAGAGTCAACAAGAAATTGTGATGGGAGGTCAGATGATGATTGGGGGGTGCCTGAGAGAGATTTGATGGTTTTCCAGAATTTTTTAGGATCGTTTAGATTTTTGGAGGTCTGAGATAAGAAGTAGTTACGTTTTGCGGCTTTGATGGCAGTTGTACATTTATTCCTTAGCTGCCTAAATTTCAACCAATCAGTGTCTGAGTGTGATTTTCTCGCTGCGGCCCAAAGATGATCTCTCCAGTGCAGGAGATCAGCTAGTTCAGGAGTAAACCAGGGGCTGTCACGGCTCTTTATCCTGAACTGCCGGAAAGGTGCGTGTTTGTTTACAAAGAGAATGAAACTATTGCGAAAATAGTTCCAAGCGGTGTTCACGTCATTGATTTGTAGGATACGTTGCCAATCAAAGAGGGATAGATCCCAAAGGAATGACTGTCAATAATTGTGTTAGATAACTATGGTAAAGCCATTTTCCCTAACAAAACAACAGAATCATACGATTAAGGAAACCATCCAGATGACTGCATAAATCAAACCATAACACAAAATTTCATTTTTGATTTCCCAAAGACCTTGAGGTCAATTAAGTTTTCCGCTTGGAAAGATCTTATTGGTGTAAAAAAGTTTTATTTAACCTGCGGCAGTCCAATTAGTCGTTCTGTTCTCTTTGAAGACAGACGTTTGCTGTGAGGACAAACGGTTGGAAGAAGTTCCAGGGACACAGAGGGACCACAGAGGCTCTTGGTGAATCTTGCATCATTACACAGCTAATAGGGTTTGAACAATGTTAACGCACACAATGCGCCGTTTACTCTGAAGTCAATTACATACAACATTAATGGGGATAATGTGCACTGGGAGGGGACTCTGGTCTTTGTCAAGCAACAGAAAAGACCTCTTACTGTATATAGGTCAGCAACTGGCTATATGAAGAAATGCCCCAGGTGGATTTAAAGGGAATTACAGGACATTTGCATTCGAACAATGGCCATTATTCTTCCTGCACAGCTCGTTGAAGCCACAATGGGCAGTAGCACGGCCAAGACAGCAGAATTAAACGGTGGGGTTTAGATTGAGGACAGCTGCAGCTACAGATACAATAAATGTATAATAGCTTGTGCAGCTGTTTTATTTGGTGTACAAAAATTATTTTTAGTGGACACTGGACCAAAAAATAAAAACACAGAATGGAGCATTTTTACCTGTCAAGGAAGCTCAGATTTGTTTGTGTTTATAATATAAAGGTAGTCCTCGGGTTATGACGGTCTCGAGTTACGACGTCTTGTGGTTACGTCACGCATCTCCCATTAAAAAAATAATAAAAAAATAAAATGATTATTTTGAACATTTTATTTTGAAAAGCCGAGTTCCGGTTACTTCCGGTTTTTGACGGCAGAAGCAGTAGCTTGACGGCGGAAGCAGCAAGCACTCAGTGGAAAATTATAGGAGACCTTATTGTTTGGACCGGAGGTTTACGAGGCAGACCTGGACCGAGGCAGAGGAGGCTAGAGGGACGAGCTAACATGCTAACAGACCTTACTGTAAACTCTGGACCGCGCGAAGCAGTGGAAAAGTACAGGCAGAGCTGCAGAGCTTGGAGGAGCAACGAACTAACATGCTAACAGATGGATGAAGACTCCACCAGCTCCCATTAGGAAATTAACTATTTTTTTCCTTCATTATGGCTCCAAATGTATGTGTTTTTTGATAATTGTGTAGGGTACTGCTCCTCCTGAATCCAAGGTTCGACTATCCGACAGACCCTCCTCTCCAGAACCCCTGAATAGACCTTACCAGGGAGGCTTAAGAGTGTGATCCCCCTATAGTTGGAACACACCTACGGTCCCCCTTTTTGAATAGGGGAACCACCACCCCAGTCTGCCAATCCAAGGGAACTGCCCCCGATGTCCACGCGATATTGCAGAGTCGCGTAAGCCAACACAACCCCACAACATCCAGAGCCCTAAGGAACTCAGGGCGAATCTCATCCACCCCCGGAGCCCTGCCACCGCGGAGCTTTTTAACCACCTCAGTGACCTCAGCACCAGAGATTGGAGAGCCCGACCCAAAGTCCCCAGGCTCCGCTTCCTCAGTGGAAGACGTGCCAGTAGGATTGAGGAGGTCTTCGAAGTATTCCGCCCACTAACTCACAACATCCCGAGTTGAGGTCAACAGCACGCCATCCCCACTAGGGCTGGGCGATATGGAAAAAATCATATATCACGATATGGACTTTTTTATATCACGATAATGATATACAGTATATCACGATATAAAAAAAAAAACTTTGTTCCAAATTTTTCCTGTACACACACACACATCGTGTTGTATACCAAAGTTTTTATTTTATTTTTTATTTTATTTTACTACAGATACAGTTACAATTATAAGAATGTGAACAAAAAGAACAAGGAAATTTGGACCAAAGTAGAAACTTTGGTCCAACTTTGGACCTACTTTGGTCCAAATTTTTCCTGCAGGTGGCGGTAAAACAACGGCTGCTAATAAAACCCACGAAGAAGAAATCCGCTCTGACTGGAATCTGGAGTAAACAAGGCAAAGAAACAGAAAAGAGAAAACGTTGCGTTTGATTC
Organism: Garcialebias charrua; assembly: GCA_038048925.1. Taxonomy (NCBI): domain Eukaryota; kingdom Metazoa; phylum Chordata; class Actinopteri; order Cyprinodontiformes; family Rivulidae; genus Garcialebias; species Garcialebias charrua. The sequence goes on from JBBPBX010049092.1 coordinate 11,635, forward strand.
CGGTTCTGTTGTGTCTCTGGTCTGTTTTGTATTGGTTAACTGGACCCGAGTTCGGACTCGGTTGAACTTCGTGTCCTCTGGACCCATTTTGTCTCCGAGTTTCAGCGGAGCTAAATAATGGAAGCTAACAAGGTGAGCTTCCCCTCTTTTTGGTAAAAGTTCTTCTTCTTGGGCTGCCTGCGCAGCTGTTTCTCCATGTTGTGACACCCATAGATATCTGGTGACACCGGCTTCATGCCGGCTGCGTCTCTGTTGAACTCGAGTTTAACAACGTAAAGCATGTGTCGCAAACCCGCGCGTGCGTCAAACATAAAGCAGCGCCGTCATCTCACAAAATTGCGACCGTTATTTTTTTATTCTTATTTATCACGATAGAGACGATAGAAGGAAAGTATCACGATAGACACGTTTCTATCGTCCCCACGATATATATCGTCATATCGCACAGCCCTAATCCCCACCATAAATGGTGTTGGTCACGTACCGCTCCCCCCCCCTGAGACGTGTGGTTTTCGTGCTGGTCGTGGAACACTGGACCAGCTCTACACCCTCAGCAGGGTCCTGGAGGACGCGTGGGAGTTTGCCCAACCAGTTTACATGTGCTTTGTGGACTTGGAGAAGGCATTCGACCGCGTCCCTCGGGGGGTTCTGTGGGGGGTACTCCGGGAGTATGGGGTACCAGGCCCTTTGATATGGGCTGTTAGGTCCCTGTACGACCGGTGTCAGAGCTTGGTCCGCATTGCCGGCAGTAAGTCAGGCTCGTTTCCAGTGAGAGTTGGACTCCGCCAAGGTTGCCCTTTGTCACCGATTCTGTTCATAACTTTTATGGACAGAATTTCTAGGCGCAACCAAGGTGTTGAGAGGATCCGTTTTGGTGGCCTTAGAATCGCTTCTCTGTTTTTTGCAGATGATGTGGTCCTATTGGCTTCATCAGATCGTGATCTACAGCTTTCGCTGGAGCGGTTTGCAGCCGAGTGTGATGCGGCCGGGATGAGGATCAGTTCCTCCAAATCCGAGGCCATGGTCTTGAGCCGGAAAAGGGTAGCATGCCCTCTCCGGGTCGGGGAGGAGGTCCTGCCCCAAGTGGAGGAGTTTAAGTATCTCGGGGTCTTGTTCACGAATGAGGGAAAACTGGAGCGTGAGATCGATAGGCGGATAGGTGCAGCATCCGCAGTGAAGCGGGCGCTGTACCGGTCTGTCGTGGTGAAGAGAGAGCTGAGTCAAAAGGCAAAGCTCTCAATTTACCGATCGATCTACGTTCCCACCCTCATCTATGGTCATGAGCTTTGGGTTGTGACCGAAAGAACGAGATCTCGGATACAAGCGGCTGAAATGAGTTTTCTCCGCAGGGTGTCTGGACTCTCCCTTAGAGATAGGGTGAGAAGCTCAGTCATCCGGGAGGGACTCGGAGTAGAGCCGCTGCTTCTCCACATCGAGAGGAGCCAGTTGAGGTGGCTCGGGCATCTGGTTAGGATGCCTCCTGGACGCCTCCCTGGTGAGGTGTTCCGGGCATGTCCCACCGGGAGGAGACCCAGAGGAAGACCCAGGACACGCTGGAGGGACTATGTTTCTCGGCTGGCCTGGGAACGCCTTGGGATTCCCCCAGAGGAGCTGCTCCAAGTGGCTGGGGAGAGGGAAGTCTGGGCCTCCCTACTTAGGCTGCTACCCCCGCGACCCGACCCCGGATAAGCGGAAGAAAATGGATGGAGTATCCTGAAAGACTAAAAAAAGGAGAGTTTGATTTGATGCAAATCAAGACTCGCATTCCTCTGTTAAAATTATACAAAGTAATTTTGGTCACTTTCAGACCCCCCCCCCCCAAGTTTCATTTCACAGTATTAATTTATTAATACAGTATATTAATTTTAATTACTGGCCTGCACTAAGTGGCTTTAATAAAGATCTATTTGTCTTAAATTAATGTAGATGTAGGTGAATTAGAGGAAGAACTGACGTCTCTAAAGGTAGACTTTTACGGCGCTTCAACTCTGGCTAGTTGGCAAACTGTACTTTTTATTGAATCTCCAACATGTCTAATTGTTCATCGGGGTTCTCAAATTCATCGCCTGAGTCGTAAAGACTTGCGGTCCTGTTGCTTAAATTTTGAACATTTTGAACATTAAACATTTTGAACATTAAAAAAAATTGTGCAACAAATTTTCGCATAAAATATTCAGTCATCAGGTGTCTCAAATCAATCTCACTTTTTCTCCCAGATGTCTCGAACGTGTCTCAAGAGCACTGCAGCTGTATTTGGACACCTGGGAAGCAGGTCCATACGGTGGCCCTGAGGTGTAAAATGACCAACATTTTGAAAAAAATTACAGAATTACATTTCAAAAAATGAAATTACATTTCAAAAAACACATCACAAACAACAAAATGCAACAGAAAAAAAAAAGAAAAAAAAAAGATTTATATTGGGGGGGGGAATTGAAAAAAAAAAAAAAAAACGGAATTACATTTGAAAAAATGGAATTACGCTAAGCCGAAGCAGAAGTGACTAAAGCAGAACCTCGGTTGTGTACCGTATAGACATATGTATGTATTGACCATCAAGATGCTTTCCGGGTCACACATGTCAGTGAAATATAAAACTCTTTATCAAATGAGGTTGCAGGGCATTTTACAAATGTTTGATTTTTGATGTGAGGATAAAGGGAAAAATTCAAAGAGAATGGCTGCATTATATATTTTTTTGAATCCTTCATGAAAATGAATAATGAAATAAGTTGTTTTTTTATTTTATTTTTATTTTGGATTCTCAATTAAAAACAGTTGAACGAATGGTGCACAGACCCCACTTTGGCTTAATTTAATTCCATCTTTTCAAATGTTCATTTACACCTCAGGGCCACTGTGAATCAGAATCAGAATATCTTTATTGACATTGCACCAGGTACAACGTGAACATGTACGCACACACAGTCATCCTGAAGGGGGACTAAGTGTGAAGCTGCAACGGTTTATCCGCGTGGCCCTCTCATCCCTTATCAGAATGATAATCTTTGATATGAAAAAGGAGAAAACCACGAGGGTAGATAGTGGTATTACAAAAAAGATCTTTCACATCTTGTCTATTAGGACACGACATGAGACATCATAAAACTCTACCAGCAAGCAAAGTCGAGACAAATTACATAAGCATTTGAGGTCCAAGCGGTGAGATTAGTCCATGAGCCTTTTTTCAGATCAGCCACAGTTCTGATTATGTTTTCCAGCCAGCGTTTCTGATGAGCACTCACAGAGAGTTCTCTGGGGAGGGGGGAGTGGGGGTGCGATAGATGCAGCTGTTGTCCTTGGTTACTCATGACCCAGGAGAAATTTGATAGTCAGCCCTTCCTCAAGGCTGTTTGGGGAGTCACATTGGGATAAGTTTGATTGTTGAATTTTCTTCAGGCAAACAGTTCACTTTTTCTGCAGCCTTGAGAGTCCATCTGGATGATCAAAATCCAATATGTTTTAATCCTTCTACTGATCCATGCAATGAATCCCCATCCAGGTAGATTCCCCCTCGCTGACGAGTCCCAAAGCTCGTAAAGCAGCTGATTTATTGGGGTCAAGGCACAGATCAAACTTTCACTCTGCCTCGGAGTCTTCTTTTCCGATAGAACAGCGCTTCACAGGTGCCGATCAGTAAAGCTGCTGTCATCATAAATCCAATTATGTAAGTATCCTCCACAGACCGGACTGACAGATGCATGACCTTCCACACGTCCAGGAATCCATCACGTATCCGCTGGAATGGAATTTGTCTGCGACGGGCAAGCTGGCTCCCATGGACCTTCTTGCTTTGTGGAAAAAAAATCTTGTCAATAGAGTTGATCATCCATGATAACGACTCAATAATCACTTTGCGTTCGAGAGATGAGTGCCGAGGCACTGCAGAGACAAGACAGAGAGCCGTGCACGGAGATGAAAAACGGGAGAGGAAAAAGAAGCTGCCGCTTGTGACCAGGGCAAGGCAAAATAAACACAAAAAAACAAAACAATAAAGTATAGAAAAATTACTCTAAGGCCCTGTACACACGTAGCCTGGTGTTTGAAAAACGAATATTTGCACACAAAAAATTTCTCTGTCCATACATGTTTGGATATTTAAAATGTTTGTCTACATGTGCCGTTTATTTCCCTACAGAGCGTGCAATGAATATGCTGAACCCATAGGTGGCAGTGTAGTAGCAGTGTAGTGCAGTCACAACCCTTCAACTTAGCAGCGACTTCCTGTTATTTATTTTCCTTTCTTTGGGTGGACAGACTGCAAGGTTGAACTACTAAAATACCGTGTTGGAGTACAAAGTTAATAAAACGCAGGAAAATGTCGACTGGGAATCATGTCAGAGCAGGTATGTTGACATTTTAGTGCTTTTTTTTTCTCCGAGCATGTGACGTTTCAGCTCCAGCTGGAGCTGAAACGTCCGGTTCTGAAAGTCCACACGCAGACGCGAAAGCGGAGAGTTCTCAAATCTTCACTTTGGCCGGAGTTTTGTTATTATTCGTTTATAGTTACATCAACCGGAGTTCACGTGTGGATGAAAGGCCAAAACGCATGATAAACTGTTCGGTTTTACTGATAAATGGCTACGTGTGGACAGGGCCTTAGGCCATTTCTTTTGTAAACAAACAGATAAAGCGGGAATTTTGTTTGCTAAAAGAAAGACAAAAACATTTTTGAACCAGCGTAGAACAGCTTAAACTTTTCCAAATACAGTACACTGTGAACAACAGGCAGGTAAGCTCTCTGTCACCCTTCACTTTCTGAACCTTTGGTTCAGTGTCAGCAGGAGCTGTTTTTCTAAGTTAACAGAGTCTATCCGGCTCCGTTTGGCTGCAAAGATTAATAATAATAATAATAATGAATTCAATTTATAACGCACTTTTCATTAATGAAAATCTCAAAGTGCTACAAGGAGCAACAGAATTAAATGACAATAAAACAGACAATAAAACAAATAATAAAACATTTAAAATCAATAACAATATCAGCTAAGATCAAAAGTAGAATCATGAGGAGGTAGAGTATGCTCGGTCGAAAAGAAAGGTCTTCAAGTCGCTCTTAAAGTCAACCACAGACTGTGGGGCTCTTAGACAGTCAGGAAGAGAGTTCCACAGGCGGGGGGCAGCCACACTGAAAGCCCGGTCTCCCATGGTCCTTAATTTGGTTCTCGGAATGTGAAGGAGATTGCTGTTCTGTGACCGCAGCGAACGGGTGGATGAGTATGGAATGAGAATATCCTTCAGATAATCTGGTGAAGTTCCGTGTAAGCATTGATGTGTAATGAGAGCAGTTTTGTACTGAATTCTGTAGGCAACAGGAAGCCAATGAAGGTTATGGAGAATTGGCGTAATATGTTCAAATTTACGAACTCTCAACAAGATCCTTGCTGCACTGTTTTGAATATATTGAAGTTTCTGAAGGTTTTTGCCAGGGATTCCAATAAACAGGGAGTTGCAGTAGTCGAGCCTGGAGGAGACAAAAGCATGGACGAGCTTCTCAGCATCGGAAAAAGTTAGGGATGGGCGAAGTCTGGAGATGTTTCGAAGATGGAAGAAGCAAGTTTTAAACAGATGCTTAATGTGATTTTCAAATGTAAGATTGGAGTCCATTTTTATTCCAAGATTAGTAACAGAGGTGGAGAGGGGGATGTCTTGTCCAGAAAAGGAAAGTCTTGTTATAGGAGATGTTTGTACCTGGTGAGGGGTGCCAATCAGTATGGCCTCAGTCTTGGAGCAGTTTAATTGAAGAAAGTTCTGATTCATCCATGCCCTAATTGCCTCCAGGCAGGCAGAGAGGGCAGTGAGTGAAGATGGAGATGACAAGGTGGAAGATGAGGATGCTCCAGTCCTGATGTAAAGCTGTGTATCGTCGGCATAACAGTGAAAAGAAATGTTGAACTGATTAATAATTTGACCTAAAGGCAGCATGTAAAGGGAAAACAGCAGGGGCCCCAGAACCGACCCCTGAGGGACACCACAGGAGACACAAACTGTCTGGGACGTGGCGTTGCCAAGACTAACACATTCCAGCCTATTGGAGAGGAAAGATTTGAACCAGTCCAGGACTGTGTCGCAGAGACCGACCTCCACATGAAGACGGTGGAGGAGGATACTATGGTCCACAGTGTCGAAGGCTGCAGTGAGGTCAAGGAGGACAAGGATGGAGGGAGAGCCAGTGTCAGCAGCCAAGAGGACATCATTGGTAACCCTCAGCAATGCAGTCTCTGTACTGTGAGCTGCCCTAAATCCAGACTGGAACTTCTCATACAGGGAGTGTTGTTGTAGGTGGTCCTGCAGCTGAGCAGCAACAGCTTTTTCCAGCACTTTAGACAGAAAAGGGAGGTGTGAAATTGGGCGGTAATTAGAAAAAATGTCGGGATCCAAATTAGATTTTTTCAGAAGAGGCCTAATGATGGCGGTTTTTAGAGGCAGTGGAACATGACCAGATTGTAGAGACTGATTTATTATTTGAGTGATAAGTGGGCCTATTGCAGAATGATTGGTTTTTATGAGAGAAGAGGGGAAAGGATCCAGGGCGCAGGATGAAGGCTTCATTTTCTTGATGATGGCCTCCACCTCACTCTGAACAACTTCGTCAAAGCTGTTTAGGGTCCCAGAATGCAGACGGGTGGGTGGCACACTGAGAACGGGGAGGTTGTGGAGCTGAGATCTGATAGTGTCAACTTTGGTTTTAAAAGATGAAAGAAACAGGTCACATTTTTGAGCAGAGTCCTCAAGAGTTTGCTTAATGGGATTAAGCAGACGAGTGATTGTGGAGAAGAGCTGTTTGGAGTTTCCAGGGCAGGTGTTGATGATGTTAGAATAATATTTGGAGCGTGCTTCTTTAAGAGAATAGGCGTATGCTTTTTGATGTTCTTTATATGCCTGCTTATGCACAGACAGACCAGATGATTTTACACGTCTCTCAATAGCACGGCCAGTTGCCTTCATCTTGCGCAGCTCATCAGTGTACCAAGGAGCTGAGCGCGAGAAAGACACCAGTCTTGTCTTTAAGGGGGCGTGTAGGTCCAGGAGCTCCCGAAGAGATTGGTTGTAGTAATCCACAGAGTCATCTGCAGAAGGATGATTGACAGCGGTCAGGGTGTGAAGATCAGCAGACAGAACATCAGGGGAAATGTTTTTAAGGTCACGGAACTGGATGGGTCGTTTTGGATTTGAAGCAGGCGAAGATGAAGGCACTTCCAGGGAGATGACCCTATGGTCTGAGACACCCAGGTCATATACAGATAAGTTATTGATGAGTACAGTGTCTGTAATCACCAAATCCAGAGTATGCCCCCTGCTGTGCGTAGGGGCGTCAACATGTTGAGTGAGATTAAGAGAGTCCAGAAGAGACTTAAAATCTGTTGCCAGGGGTGAAGAAGAATTGTCCACGTGGATATTCAAGTCGCCATTTAGATTAGACTCTAAATGACTCTTTACGGAGTTGTCCTTGGCTTACGTCATAGGTAATTGTCGCATTAACGATCTGAGAGCCTTATTGGCTACAAAGATGCAGATGAACGGTTTGAATCTTAATTCAAATTGCGGCCGTGCTCAGTAGAGACTTCAGATTTTAAAAGTAGCAAAGTAGATTACATGGTCTAATTGTGCTTAAGTATGAGGAAAATTACACACTTGAAATAAATACTTGTACAAGTACCAAAAAAATCTACTTAATCAGAGTAATATGAGTATTTGTATATACTTCCACCCCTGAATGCATCACTCACAGAAAGACTTGAACTTCAAACCTAACAGTGCTAAACACTAGCCAGTCCTTCAGATGAGTTCATCAAATTTCAACTTTATTCTTTGTCTCCCGTAAAGAAACTGGTCCAGGTGACATGATTTAACGTTTTTGTTATCTACTTGGATGATTGAGCCTACAAACCTTTTTTTTTTTTTTAGCTTATTACTGTATTTAGTTCAAATTCAATCATCTCTAACTTCAAATCATCATAATATCCATGATCAAATGCCCAAACTGTTCAGTGAGAGAATGAAAGAACAAAAAACATGGAAGCTGAAAGAAACTAAGAAAAATTAGACATTCTGCTGCCACTAAGATTTTATGTGAGCAATTATATTTTCATTTTAAAACCATAAAAGTCATTGTGTTATGTGTTCCTCTGTGAACTTTATGATATTCATCTTGGGTTTTTTTCTCTTTATAACTGAGCCTGTAGTGACACTGATGAAGTTACATTTTGGAATTTGCTTATTATCTTTCTGCCCTGTTGTGTCTGTAAACAAGAGTGATGTGACGGTTTGATTACACCCAAATCATCCATGACAACAAAACACACAAACAGAAATGTTTCCAACTCCGTGAGATCATGTTTGATTTGCCCTCAGCGAAGCACAAAAACAGGAATGCTTCTGCACAGAAATATTACAGTTGGTACCTCAGCACATCATGTCCCATTCTTAAAGTGTCAATGACATGATTTTTTTTAATTCAAAAATTGCTCAAAATATATATATTTTATCATTTAAATATGTTCGTTTTTGCAAACAAAATGATAAATCAATTTAATTTTGCTTTAAAAGTGATTTTAAACTTCAAGCCGTGTTTATTCATGGGAAATCCGATTACACGCGAATGCACCATCTGTGACGTAAAAACGGGCAGAGGGCTCTGGTCTCTTTAATAGCGGACAATTTAAAACCCGACGAATTTAGCAATCTATGTGAAGATTTGAGCTATTTGTCTTCATTTTGGGAAGCAGAAAATAGTTTGGGTGATGGAACAAGAAACAACAGGATCTAATTTAGGTCTGATGCTGTATCAGACTGACCTTCATGTCGAGCTGCTCACACACGCGCACTGACAAGCCCAGAGCTCTGCCCGATTTTACGTCACAGATGGTGCATTCGCGTGTAATCGGATTTCCCATGAATAAACACGGCGCAAAGTTTAAAATCACTTTTAAAGCAAAATTAAATTGATTTATCATTTTGTTTGCAAAAACGAACATATTTAAATGATAAAATATATATATTTTGAGCAATTTTATGAATAGTAAAAAATCATGTCAGTGACACTTAACTCTATTTGTTAAAATATATCATGTGTAAAAGTTACCAGAATCAAACTCGAGCAGATTTTTCAGTATGAACAAACTTTTTATTTTTATTTTTTTTATATTACGGTAAATTTCCTGAAGAGAAACTCAGGTCAGTCAGAGACTTATCCTTGAAGGACAGCAACGAGAGAGGTCAGTGAGGCTCGCGGAAAACATTTCATCTAAATGTCAGGAGCTAGAATTCTCCTCAGAACAGCCGAATTCTCTAGTTGCATGACAAATAAAACAAACACTAAAGACAATAAGTAATTTTTAAAAAATGAATAGGAAAATGATCATTAGGATAAAAAAGCAGCTTTTGTTGTTATTTCCTGTCATATTCTCATCATAATGAGAGCTGATGAGTGACAGATCGTCAGTTCTCAGGAATTAAAAGTCCCGTCGTTCATCTGGCCCGGTCTCGACTTTGCTGTGAAAAGCCCGTCGAGCTAATCGGGCCAGACGGGAAGCATCGTGTCGATGTTTGATGAAATGAGCAGATTAACTCTGGATTAGTGTCCTCCTGAGGTGAGCCCAGCTGCTTGTCACTGAGGCCTCGTCTGATCTAACGCAGGGCGGAGAAGAAAAGTCAAGAGTCTCCGATTTTAAAATGTCCTTCAGTTGATTAACGTGATTTTTTTAAATGATTTTTAATCAAACGAGGTGCCGCAAGAGGGAAACGGTGCTAGACTGGTTAGGAGACAGCTGCTCATACAGGATGAATCGGAACAGAAATCACTTTGCACAGCTACTGTATTACCTCAAACAGTAGGAGGAGCGCTGGAGGACAGCTGGGTCTACCCACTTACTTGTACAAAAGGGGGCCAAAATTAAAATATTTTTCAAATGAAGGGCCGGTTTCAGAATCTACATCAACTCAAGTTAGATACCAACATATTTTCTTGGTTGCAGGTTCCTTAACAAGAGCTTGATTGGTCTCATTTTCCGTTTTCTGTTGCATTTTTGACATCATAGTCAAACAAAACATTACTGACAAAAATTAAAGTGATAAAAGTATTTTACATTTAAAACAACATCTTGGGGGCCAGATAAGATGTTAAGGAGGGCCACATTTGGCCCCCGGGCCTTGAGTTTGACACATAGTCTAAAGCAGGGGTCTGCAACCTTTATGATCAAAAGTGCCATTTTGCGCCTACGTTCACTACTTTAAACATGACCAGAGCCGCAACAACTTGCTACACCTGTGGTTATCAACTGGTAGCCCGTGGGCCACCTTAAGCCTGAAATATACCTGAGCGTCCTCAGGTACGCCACTCTACGCGCGCATTTTGTGCGCATGCATTTCGCTGATATAGCTTCAGAGACTATCAGCTTTCAAACGCTCGCGTTCTCGCTCCAGATCCTTGTTGTAATATGAGCAGCTGCGCGCGGAGGGGACTCAACTGAGCTCGCTGATTGGTCACTTGCTGACACGCCTACTGAAATGATTGACAGCTTTCAGTCAGCTCATGAGCAGCTCGCTGAAGACCGCTGCGGTGTTCTGATGCGGTGTTTCTACTATATATGTTATAAAAAGTTCTCTCAGAAATAAAAATAATAACAGGGAGCGCTTTTCCTGCAGCACACAGTCCACCAGGGAATATTTAAAACATTGCGCACCCAGGTAGGACCTGAATTCATTCATTTCAGTCATCGAGTGAACGGAGGAAGAAGCGGTTACTTGACTTTAGGCAAAAAAACAAAAGAAAAGGCCCGATCAGCGATAAAGAAGGGGAATTTATTTCATTTGTGTAACATACAAAACAGTCCGGCGCCGGGGAAGTTTATGGTCAGACACCGCGCAAGCGTCCGCGGTCGTAAAAAAAAAGCTTTGCGCGTACGTGCCCTGAGGGGCTACGCGGGGCTACGCTTTTGCCTTGACGTACGTACGTGGCGTATAGGCGTATAGATAGAACGCTCAGGTATATTCCAGGCTTTAGGTTTGATGGAGGGGGCTTTTGTGGCCAGTAGGGGTGACATTACCGTATAAAGAAAAAAAAAACTAATGATTTTTTAACATTTATTAAATTGAAAGACTTGATTCTTGTAAAGAAATGGGTAAAGAACAGTTTTTACCTTTTTTTTATTAAAAAAATATATAAACTATGCAGACAGTTCTTTATATAAAGAAATAAAGCATCCAGTTAAAGTGTTTTACTCCTTGTACTCCAGTGTTCACATATTTGCAAAATAAGTGACAGGAAAACAGCAAAAACGAGTCCTTTTTTGTTGTGCGTAAAACTGATAAAATTCGGTTTTATGTCAGTTTTGGTCAAAGCTTGAAAGAGCCGCTGCAGATGGACCAAAGAGCCACATGTGGCTCCAGAGCCACAGGTTACAGACCCCTGGTCTAAAGCATAAAAATAACTCCTGCACGTTGTTAAAACTTGCAGCAGAAATTTATTTATTGGCGAGACCTTTAAAATCTGCAACTGAGGACATTGAGGTTGTTTTCACACCTGTTAATCCAGTAGACTCGGTCTGATTGGGGACCAATATTCAGAACATTTGTTTACATTTTCAGCTGGTGTGGTTCACATTCACACTGCACTGAGTCAATCGAGCCAACCTGTTCCCCACCTTCGCCTGTGGTGGCGCTGCACCAAGAACTACTGAAGGAAACAACACGAAAACCTCTGAAGAAGACACTGAGCGCAACTTACTTCTGGAAATAAAAACAAAAAGGGAGTGGCGTCAAATTTTAGTGGTTTTAGGATTATTGTTTTTTCTGTGGCTCATGTGCCAAACAAACATTTTTCAACGGGCTCAGCATGAGCGGAAGATGAGGCAGAAGACCATGGAGAACGTTGTTTTTCCACACAAGGTAGCTGACGGCTCCATATGAGAAATGCATGTTTGTTTTGGTTGTTTTTACCCAGAATGCCCTGCGCTGTAGTCCACTTCCTGCTTTTGGAGCGGTCCGCTTGCATTCACAATGCATTCAAACCATGCCAGAGTTCACTTCAACCAAACCGAGACCTACCGTAATTTCCACCGTACTTGTCGCACCGCCCTATAAGTCGCATCAGTCCAAATATGTCTAAAAAAAGTGGAAAAATCCATAAATATGTAGCTTAGCCGTATATGTCGCATCTATTATGTGTCACAGCTGACGCATCACGTTTGTTACGCGTCACCGCTGACAACCCAGAAATGTGGGCCGGTGAAAAATCGATGGGCTGCCAAATGGCGGTTGCGGGAGCGTACACGGGAAGACTTTAACAAGACTTTAACAAGATTAACACTTAAAAACAATTATTTGTTTGCTTGAAATTATAGTCAAAATGTGTCTCAGTCTAACATTTGATTAATAAATGCACTTTGACGTCAAATCAGCTGTATTTCAAAACCCGATTCGGATAAGCGTGCATGCACAAAGGGACGAGCCGCTGTTCATTTCTTCAAAATATAACAAGATAAACACCTAAAAACAATTATTTGTTTGCTTGACTTCATTGTAAAAGTGTGTCTCAGTCTAACATTTGCTTAATAAAAGGACTTTATTGGTCAAATCAGCTGTATTTCAAAAGTATTCACAGCCTCGGTGCTCTGGGAGCACGCAGACAGAGAGGAAAAAAGGAGGAAAGCTGCTTGTTTCTTTGAAATTTAACAAGCACCTAAAACAATTATTTGTTTTCTTGAAATTAGAGCAAAGGTGTGTCTCAGTTTAACTTTTACTTAATAAATGCATTTTAATGGTCAAATTAGCTGCATTTCGTTGGTGCAGTGCAGCAAATTGAAGCTGAGCTCCAAGCAGAAAGCAGAACGAAGGTGGGGGTATATGGCAAGCCAATTGTGTCATTACCTGTAATAGCTGGTGAAGATTGTCAGTCATCCAGGACATGATAAATTCAAAAAAGTTCAAGACAAAAATAATAATGTATCCACCTTAATCCTAGCCCCCATGATGCCTTGCGCGAATTATGTGTACAACTTCCGCCGAAAGTCAGAACCGGCACTTTTAGCAACGCGCTAACCGGTTTTCGTCAGAGGTTTTAGGTCATAAAATATGTGGGAACACGAACGATCACAACTCAAATGTGGAGATATTGTTTTACCGCTACCTACAGCTATTGAGGGGTGGGAGGACGACTTGAAGAAGTGGCCGAAAATAACGTACACTAGCATATTTAGCTACTAGCATACTTAGCTACTTTGTTGACAGTTGCTTCAGATGGCGAAGCGATGAGCAATCTGAAAAGCTCTGAAGCTTATTAGTATCTTCACAGTAACAAGGTTGGTCCTGTTATGTTAAGAGAGGTGGGACACATTCTTATTTACCTTAAGGCAAACACAGAGTCCAGTCTAAGCATTAAAAATCCACATCACCAGGTCCAGCTAACAATGATGTTGCTTTGGACTTTTGAGCTGCAAGATGTTTATCTGGACACCAACTGAGCACCTGGAGCTTGACATTTCTTTTGACAAAGACTTTACTGATTCACAAATGAAGCACCTTGAGAACTTTTAATAAAATACAGTAAATGAAAACAAATAATGAAATAGACAGGAAACGATCTTTAAAAACTTGATAATGACAAAAGTGACATTTAGATAGAAACAGTAGTTTAATCCAAAATTAACTGATATAGTGCACACAAAAAACTAACCTTGTAAGAAGGTTAACAGTCAACTATTGTACATAACAAATGAATCATTTTAGCAAATACTTTTCTAATGTAATATAGTTAACATTGCATCCTTTAAAAAACATGTTAAGAGTTGTGTTACGTTTACAGCAAGTACACCAGTACTGTACATGTTTGAGAAAAATGTTTACATTTAATGTCTTCTC
>JBBPBX010049093.1:8894-11394 GCA_038048925.1 Garcialebias charrua
ACACGCACACACACACACACAGACAGACAGACACACACACACACACACACACAGACACACAGACACACACACGCACACACACACACACACACACACAAAACACTGGTACAGCATCTTTTTAACATATAGTCTTATATCGCCCTCTGGAGCTCTTTTTATGTAATAACAAATCAGTTCAGTTTTAACAGCACAACACAATATTTTCCCTTTCTCTGAAGCAATTATTTATACAGCATGTAACACTTTCTTGTGCTGTACTTTAGCAAAACAGTAGTACATTTTTACTGGTCTTAAAGAACACTTGCACCAGTCTGAACAGCGGTAATTTACATTTTGTTTTCACTGCATCTTACAAAACCTGTTAACCATCTTGGTGCATTTCGAGCTCTCTGAATTTTTCTAAGTGCAGCAGATTCATGAGTGTTTCCATGAAGTGTAAGGGTTAAGGTATCCAGCACAGTGTCATTGCTTTGTTCTAAGCCAGTTAAAGCTTGTTTTTGGAAGTATGCAAGTTTTGAAGCATTCCACTTGTGTCCGTCGTTTAGTAAATATGTGTTTTGTCCAACTGTCTTCATGACAGTCTGTGGTTCTGTAAATCTTGAAGATCCTTTGGGAACGTGCTCTGGTCTGCAAACACGAACAGTGTCACCCACTTTGGCTGTTGGTGTTTTAGCTCACATCGTCCTGTCTGTGTATTCCTTGATTTTATTCAGATTTTTTTCACCCCTCTTTTTTTATTTGGGTGTGTGTTTTGCTTTTCATTGCTACTGGGAGTATGTTTAACTTGGTGCACATTTTTCTGTTTCTCAGTAGCTCAAATGGGGTCACGCCCATGGTTACATGAGGAGTAGCTTGATAGTTGTGCAGGAACTCTGTTACAGCTTCTTTCCATGAGTTGTGACTTCTTTCATATGTCCGTATGCAGTCCTTATGCAGTCCCAACCCTCCTGTTGTCTTCATTTTCTGTATACACCCATTGGCCCTCATGCACGAAAATGTTCGTATTTTTATCCTAGATTTCTCCTACTTTTGTTCGTACGGAGCGTTCGTACGAACATGCCACGTCAGATCCAACAAAGTCTTCTATCCACAGGAAACGTGTGTAAATGGGTTGCGTAAATATGATGAATCCCACCTGTTCTATCAACCTGCGCGTGCTCGCGTAGAGGTCATTTACATAATTCCCACCCCTCAAAACACCATATAAGGCCACGTTTCCTGCCTTCTGACAGCAGGAAGTGTCCATTCATTCTAAATCAAGAAGTAAGAGGAACTTCACGCGTTCGGAGTTCTGCTCTCAGTGGCGCTGTGGCTACCCCCCCCCCCCCCGCAAGTGTCGGATGGTCAAATATCTTTAATTTTACTGTGTTACATTATAGTTTCACTTATTCAGAAGAGTGGCACCGCTACCCCCCACCCCCCCGCAAGTGTCGGATGTGTTTTTCAACAGAAGCATTTTAAATTGTCTCGAAACTACAGTTAACATCATATTAATATTGTAGTGCATATGTTGTGTCTCCCGTGGGTCGTACAGTATCAGAAATCAAGAATAAATGGTTTGATCTGAAAATGGCTTCAAACAAACGTCTCGCCGCAGCACGGACAGGAGGTGGTCAGGAGATGATGGACAATAAATGCCACGCTGCGCAAGATGCCAACATGTTTTGCAGCACAAGCCCCACATCCTTTCTGTGCGATGTTGGAAACAAAAACCCCTGTTCCTGGACTCAGAGTGCACGTGTGTCGCAGAAAGTGGTCCAGACTGGTGGGTCTGCTGGTCTCACTGATCTAGACGCCTGCCCCCCCCCCGCGCTTCTCCAGCTCGGTTCTTCAGTGCGCGCGGCTCACGGCTCCATCGCCTGCACAACGCGGCGCACGGAGCTGAGGGCGAGGTGATGGAGGCGGAGGAGGGGGGAAGAGGGGGCAGAAGCGCAGGTTCCACTCGGCTCGGAACGGATCGGTACTTTGGGCACTTCTTTTTTATGTGTGGCTGAGAGGGAGATGGACGCACGGCGGAGCGCGCGCTCAGCAGCTTCTCTCATGCGCGCTCCTCCTGGTCATCGCGCAGCCACATTCTGCAGGTTATATTTCGAATCAGATATAATAATCTATTGCTCCGATGGTGTTTGGCACAAGATCAGTCTTAATCCGTACTTGTTCTGCGGCGGTGTATGGGGATTTTATGTACCTGGGTGTTAATATGAGGAGCGGCTTTGATGACCAAGGGGAGCGCACGACTCACCTGCGCGACACACCAGACAAATTAAACTTAAAATTATAATTCTAATTCAAACAGAACCTATTGTCAAAAACAATTGTGGTGCGTGACTTTTTTAAACTCAAAATATTTTCTAAATAACGAAATATGAAGTTATTAGTGGAGAAATCCCGTCTGGATGACAGCAGACTGACGCTCCTAAAATATACGACAGGTCCGGACCACTCGTAAATTTTGTTCGTATCTGAAAAAAATCCTAGGATACGAAAACATTGTTGGATG
>JBBPBX010049093.1:13894-25494 GCA_038048925.1 Garcialebias charrua
TGGGCATTAAGTGACGTCATATGTGAAGCAGAGCGGTCGAGCTGACCATCTGGCAATCATCAGTCCAGCACATCCAGAACCTTTGGGGGTGAGTAAGTGTGGCAATCGGTGCTTTAAATTATACAATATTAGATTTTTTACCCACAGCGCCACCTGGAATTTTCATCCAGGAAATCAACTAACGCACAGGTGCGTTTGCAATAAGCAAGAGACAAGGTTTCAAGTTAGTAATAATTTATTAAATACAAAATAAAAGCAGAGAAATACCTGTATGTAGCTTTTTTTTTTTTTACAAACTATAAAACACAGTTGGCGAGGCTTACCCAGGTCCTGGATGGGAGGCTCCCAAATTAGAATCACTACAAACACCCGTGAACTCACACACACTCGTTGAATCCCTCCACCTATCTTTGCAAGACACTGCAATCACACAAAATAAGGAGACACCACCATCCAGGCCACACGCACTTCCCTCGCCAACCTGCAGAGCAAAAATAAAAATAAATTAAAGCTGCAATCAGCATTCAGGCCCTCTGTCACTAAAAATGATTAACACACACTAAATAAGCGCCGCTCCAGCCTTATTTTGGCAACTTTGGGAGCTTCAGCTAATCCGCCCGGTCACTATCTTGAACGCTCTCGTGCCTGTCCTGCACTTGTTCATCAGGGTGCGCATTTGCCAAATCTTCTAAATCACCTGCGAACTCAGGAGCTCCAGCAACGCCTCCCAGTCGCAATGGTGAATGTTTCCATTCCGTTCCTGCACGCATCCACCAGAGTGCGAACTCTGCCCATATCAGTACGAGTCCAGCTGCAAGCCTTCCAAGTTTGGCTTAAATGCGACTTTCCAGACAGGAGTTTTTGGGATTTCCTTTTTCGTTGCAAATATTTGATGAGCACTTCCATTAGGCTTTTCAACATGTCATATGTGGTAGCAAATACAGTATCAGTCCTATGTGACATGTTGTCATGTCACATAGGACGAAGCTGGAAAAGTCACCCAATAATTGTGAGTTTCTTGTGTGAGTGGGTGGGGCTTAAGTGATGTCATGGATCCACAATACCAATTTGTCTCGAAGTGCTGATTGATCTAATACCAAAAATCTGGTCCAGATAGGATTATGTATCACTGAGATAGGGGGCGCACTGGAGTAAAATTTTCACCCACAATACCAATGTGTATAAAAGTGCTCACTGATGAAGCACCATAAATCTAATGCAGATCGTTTGATGTATCACTGATCTGTAACTGTAGGAGTAATGTAGGAGGTGCACTGGAGTGAAATATTTTATAACCGTACCAATGTGTTTAGAAGTGCCCACAGATGACACACAATAAATCTGGAACAGATTGGATGGTCTATCTTTGACATCCAACATTTTGAATTAAGTTAGGGTGCACTAGAGTCAAAAGTGAAAAAACAATAGAAATGTGTGTAGAAGCGCTCACTGATGACGTACAATAAATGTGGTGCATAATGGATGATATATCACTGATTTGTAAGTGTTGGAATAATGTAGGGCACATGTGTCAAACTCAAGGCCTGCGGGCCAGATGTGGCCCTCCACATCTTTTTATGTGGCCCTTGAGAGCTTAAAAGGTCTGATTGTCACAAAATCAATAAGTCAAAAGGGTTTTATATTATAACAGTGTAAGAAGTAGACATATATTTCTACATCTGTGCAAATATATATATGTAATATTTGTAAGTTGAATAAGTAAAAAAAAAACACTTATTTACCAATAAGGAGTAGTTGTATTTAATTTAGATTACTGTACATTTAGTTAAATTTAACTATTTATACTGTCTTACAGCTACATCTGGCCCTTTGAGGGCAACCACTAAGCTGATGTGGCCCTCGGTGGAAATTAATTTGACACCCCTGATGTAGGGGGTGCACTGGAGTGAAATTTTCAACAATATCAATGTGTTTAGAAGTGCTGACAGATGACGTACAATAAATCTGGAACAGATAAATGATCTATCACTGGAATATAACAGCTTGAATAATGTAAGGGGTGCACTGGAGTCATGTGTTAAACCACAATAAATGTATAAATGTGTGTAGAAGTGCTCAGTGATGAAGCACACTAAATCTCGTCCAGATCGGATGATGTATCAGTGAGATATCTTCTTCTTCTTCTTCTTTCGGCTTTTCCCTTTACAGGGGTCTCCACAGCGAGTCATCCTCCTCCACTTCACTCTGTCCTCTGCATCCTCTGTCCTCACGCCAACTACCTTCATGTCCTCTCTAACTGCATCCATATATCTCCTCTTTGTCTTTTTCCTGGCAGCTGCATTTCTAACATCCTTCTACCAATATACCCACTGTCCCTCCTCTGGACATGTCCAAACCACTGTCCCTCCTCTGGACATGTCCAAACCACTGTCCCTCCTCTGGACATGTCCAAACCATCTCAGTCTGGCCTCCCTAACTTTATCTCCCAGTTGTTCAACATGTGCTGTACCTCTGAAGATCTCATTCCTGATCTGATCCATTCTTGTCACTCCTAAGGAGAACCTCAACATCTTCATTTCTGCTACTTCCAGCGTAGCGAACGCTGATTCGCTGATTTGGGAACGCACGCTGTTGCGAACAACCCACTTTGTCGTCATTTCCGACACTGCATTGGTCGAAGGTAATAGAACTACATTCACCATGGTTGCTTGGGAAAAGGACTACAAGCGCTGTGATTGATTGGTTGACGTCACGTATCTGTTTAGCGAGCTCCGCCTCGCTCAACGGAAGCTGGTGACGCGCTGCGTCGACCCGCCTACTTGTGTCGTCATTTCCAGGTGCACTTCGGGTGATAAGCAGTTCACACACTCACAGTGAGTTTAAACACTCATTTAAAGCCATCTAAACTGTCTAACAACATAGATTTGTCTCTGACAAGAACGTGGTTCGAGCGTTTATCACGAACACACTAGAAACTAACTCTAAAAGGTAGTTTTCAGTTAAATACTGAATGAAATAAATCAGTCTCCACGTGATAAATATAGACTCAAAGCTGCCCCCTGTTGGTTAAAAGACGTTGACAGATGAGTTTTCTCAAAGACATCATAAAAAAGTCAGCATTTTTATGGTGAATTACCAGCTTTTAAAATTGTTCTGTACGCAAACAAAAACTCCTGTTTATTCTAAATACAAATTTTAGAATAACAGAGGTACTGACAAACAATTTATGCTCATTTTAAATACTGAAGAGATTTAAAATAACACTAAAAAGGGCATTTTTTTATTTGATTTTCAAATTAAATAAAAAAAAAATGATGGAGAACAGAGCATTTCCACATTAAGCTCTTCACATCTCTGAATTTTAAACAGAATTGGTGTGCACAACTGCACACTTTTAGTTAAAAATGGCATTTTTAACGTTTTTCTGTGTACAATTAATGACTCCAGTTTATTTTAAATAAAAAGTTTAAAATTCATTCATTCATTCAACCTTTATTTAGTCAGGTAAATCTTTTGAACCTCATGGGCTCATTTACGAAAGCGACCTGCTAAAACTAAAGAACAATGAACAGCAGTGGTAGAATTTCCTTAAACAATAAACAATAAACAAACAAACAATAAACAATAGAAAACAAAAGAGAGAAAAAAACAAAAGAAAGTTTTTTTTTTTTTTTTTAACAAAGTATCAAAAAACTAGCAAAACATTATAAGGTAGACGTATAAAATCAAAGACAGGAACAAATCTGCATTGGTTTTTGCCAGGATTCCAACAGATTCTGAAAACCATTTAGAGAAGTCAAGGTCGAGAGCTTCAGATCTTTTTGTAAGATATTCCATGAAGCAGGAGCGGAGTAGGAGAAGGCCCTTTTTCCAAGTTCAGTCCTCACTGACGGAACACTGCAGGTAATCATGTCCTGAGAGCGCACACTGTAGCTGCACTCACGCAAAGACATGTAGGAGGAGATGTATGAGGGCAGCAGACCAAGAAGTGATTTAAAGATGAAAATGTACCAGTGGAAGAGTCTGCGTGAGGTTAATGATGTCCAGTTAACCAGTGAATACAGGGTGCAGTGGTGGGTACGATAATCACAACCAGTTATGAATCTTAGTGCACCATGATAGACAACATCCAACATCCGCAGGGTGCTTGTAGGAGCATTCATGTAGAGAATGTCACCGTAATCAATGGAGGGAAGGAAAGTCACAGACACAAGGCGTTTCCTGACATTCAGTGATAGACATGATCTGTTTCTGAAAAAGAAACCCAGTTTAACTTTCAGTTTCTTCACTAGGTTTTCCACGTGGAGTTTAAAAGAGAGATGTGAATCAATCAGGATACCCAGATATTTATAGGAATCAACAAACTCAATAGAGACACCATTTGAAGATAAAATCAGAGGAAGATCTGCTGGGACCGACTTCCTATTTGAAAAAAACATCCCTTTTGTTTTATCAGCATTTAGGACAAGTTTGAGACGGAACAAATCTGACTGGATGATGTCAAAAGCGGATTGCAGTAACTGGAAAGCCTTAGCAACTGTTTTAGCTCGGCAGTAAACAACTGTATCATCAGCATAGAAATGTAAGGATGCATCAGGGATGCAGTGACCTACATTAGCTATGTAGATTGTAAAGAGAGTGGGTCCTAAAACTGAGCCTTGTGGTACACCATTTTTAACTGTTAAATAGCTGGAAGAAGTACCGTTATGTTGAACACATTGCCTCCGATTGGAAAGATAGTTAGAAAACCAACCGATGGTGTGATCAGAGAAACCGATTTCTGAGAGCTTATGACACAAGATGTTATGATCCACAGTGTCAAAAGCTTTAGACAGGTCTAAGAAAAGTGCAGCACAATAATTCTTAGCATCCAATGCTTCAACAACATCATTCAGAACCTTCAGAGAAGCAGTTGTTGTGCTATGTTTTTTCCTGAAACCAGATTGATGAAGAGGTAAGATATTAAATGAGTCCAGATAATTTTTGATCTGAGAGTTTATCAGTTTTTCTAGAACCTTGGCTAAGATGCAAAGTTTAGAGATCGGTCGATAATTGTTCAGTGAGGTGGGGTCACCTCCCTTCAGCAAAGGAAGAACAAATGCTGTTTTCCAAGCATCCGGAATGGTGTTTTGGCTTATGGACAGATTAAAGATGTGGGTCACAGGAACTGTGATGATATGAGCAGCCAGCCTTAAGAAGTAAGGTGGAAGTTCATCTGGACCTGCAGATTTTTTTGGATCAAGATCATTTAACAGTTTATTTACCTCACTGACTGAGAACGGAGAAAAAGAGAAGGTGTGATTAACAGATGGTTGACTTGTAGGAGGGATTTGATTTGTAGAAGTTTGATTATTAGATAAAGTGGCTGATTTTCCGTTTGTAACTGTGTCAAATAATGAACTAGAAGCAACAAAATGTTTATTGAAACAGTTCAGGATCTCGTGCTTATTTGACACAGGAACAGAGTCAACAAGAAATTGTGATGGGAGGTCAGATGATTGGGGGGTGCCTGAGAGAGATTTAATGGTTTTCCAGAATTTTTTTGGATCATTTAGATTTTTGGAGGTCTGAGATAAGAAGTAGTTACGTTTTGCGGCTTTGATGGCAGTTGTGCATTTATTCCTTAGCTGCCGAAATTTCAACCAATCAGTGTCTGAGTGTGATTTTCTTGCTGCGGCCCAAAGATGATCTCTCCAGTGTAGGAGATCAGCTAGTTCAGGAGTAAACCAGGGGCTGTCACGGCCCTTTATCCTGAACTGCCGGAAAGGTGCGTGTTTGTTTACAAAGAGAATGAAACTATTATGAAAATAGTTCCAAGCGGTGTTCACGTCATTGAATTGTAGGATATGTTGCCAATCAAAGTGGGATAGATCCCAAAGGAATGACTGTTCACAGAAACGTTTCAAATCCCTTTTTTGAATTATTCTGGGCTTAGCAGGTGGAAGTTTAGTAGATCTAAGAGCTGCTATTACGGAATGATCACTCAAAACGTTAGCAAATACACCTATACCAGGAAATTTGTGAGGAGCATTTGTGAAAAACAGATCTAAGGTAGAAGATTTTTCAGGACATTTTATGTTTGGTCTGGTGGGAGAATCGATAAGTTGTGTTAGATTGAGAGATAGGCAACATTCCTTGAATTTATCACAGAGGGGGGTCGACTCATTCCAATCAATGTTGAAATCTCCAGCCATAACAATCTCATTGTGTTTTAAATTTCCTATGAATTCAGTCAGGGAAGACAGAGCTTCAAGTGTTGCGGAGGGGGGACGATAACATCCAACAACAGTTAAGGGCTGACCTCCTTTCAAAGTGATGTTCACAGCTAAAGCCTCAAACTGGTTTGCGATTGTTTTTTTAGATGCAATCCTGGCAGCCAAAGAATCTCTGATGTAAATAGCGACTCCACCTCCCCTTGTATTACGATCACAACGATAGATCTTAAATTCATTGATTGCCAGGTCATTTTTCAAAACAGATTTTTTAAGCCAAGTTTCAGAGATAACGATCACATCTGCCCCAGAAGAAGTGATTAGGATTTTCAATTCATCAAGTTTTTTTAGAAGGCTACGAGCGTTTACATGCAGAAAACGGAGACCTGAAATATTTTTAAACTCATTAGGTGTACAGTAGTTAGTGATTGGCCCTGGGTTTGGCTGAATCCCTGAGATCAATAACAACATTAATATCAGGCATTTACTTGACTTCTTTGTCAGTGATGTGTAATTACAGGAGTTAACAGTGTGACATTTTGCCCCCATAATTGAACCATGTGAAACGTTGATGAAGACACGATCATTCAGAGCCCAAAAACAATGAAAGTCGCTGTGATGGGCAGATCCAGATGAGTTGATAAGATTCAGTGATTCCAGGTAGTCTGAGAACTGAAAATAAGGACAGTAATATGAATGATGCAGAAAAGTTTCAGAGCATGAGGCATCACAAATTAAATGGGCAAACAAATCCGTTGTGAAGGACCAACTGTAGCTTGTATTGTCCCAACTGTAGTTTGTATTGGGCTGAGGAGGGCACCAGCCCCCCTGTGAAGATGAATTGAAGCGGCCATGGTCCGCTGGACCCAGAATCAACAGGTAGAAACAGATAATTTGCAACAAATAGATTGCGCTGCCAGGAAGACTTGAAATTGAAGACATGATCCCAGCCTGTTTCAGGTCAGCAGGGAGCAATCAGATCAGCTGCACTTCAAAGCAGCCGCGTGTCCCTCTGATCTGATCCAGCTGCTGTTCTGTGCTCCTGCGCTCGGTGACGTCACAGCTGCTGCTCGGTGATTCTGTGCTCCGCACCACGTGAGGCCAACCCCGTTTGAAACAACAAGGCTGAGATTCCGTTCAGTTGCTGCTCCAATCAGATCAGCTGCACTTCAAAAGCAGCCGCGCGTCCCTCCAGTCGTCCCTCCAGCTGAGCACTGCGCGACACTGGTCTGATCCAGCTGGATTAAAGACGGTGTCCCCACAGCCAGTTCGATTTGGTTCTGGTCCAGTCCAGTCAGAAACACCTCCCCCGATGCTCACGAACCAGGTACGTTATCTTCCCCCCACGCCACGAGGTCAACAAAGGACAGCAGAAAAAATCAGCAAGATAGTCTGAAAACTTCCCTGCAATCTTGTTGAAACCAGGAGAACCACAGGAGAACCGCAGGTCCAGGTGGGACGTTCAAACGGGCCAGTGAGAGTGGCAGAAGAAACACCGGGTCTTCGTGGGCGGCTCTCCGGCTTTGGGGCTCACCTGGCCGGGCAAGGTAGCTCAGAATGACCGGTGAGGTGAAAACGTCCGAACCTGGTCCGACAGAATTTTTTTTGAACGGTCCCGTCCGGCTCTCTGAGTTACTGAACACCGAATTCAGATGGAAGATGGACCAGCTTTGGTCCAATTCGAAAAACGGGTCAGTTAGATGATAAAAATACTCAGAGAGACCAGAGGTGCTGCCGCTCGTTAGTTCGCCGGAACCGGAAAATAACAAACAAAATTACATTTTTCAATCCAGATAACTGCGGCAACTCAAAACAGTTTTACTGAATCTGAAATACATTCTCTTGGAGCAAAATAAAACAAAATCTGCTAACATTTTAGTGTGAACATTGCATTTATTTGAAATCTTTAAGAAGGCGGTTGAGTGAAAGACAGAAAACATTAAGCGTGGTTTAATAGTAATTGTTTTAAAAAATAGGTCTATTAAGTTAATACGGCCACGAAGGCTTAACTTACCATATTTTTCATTGAAGGTAAAACCTAAAATAAATAAAGGTACTGAATGAACAAAAGACTTGTTTATAGATTACAGGAACAAACCCAGAAAGCTGTTTTAGTTAAATAACTCACCGCTAAGAAAGCATTTATTTGCATACACTATAATAAATACCGTCTTATTGATTCAAACAAAATCAAAACTAAAAGATGGGAGATAACAATTATGATGAAGCTTTACAGCTGCTCACAGCAAAGCTTGAATTGTTGAGGCATAATAACATTCGCAGAAGAGAAATTTTTCAACAAGAAAAACTTAAGTTAAAACGTGAGATCAGACAAAATCAAAACAAAAAGATGGGAGATAACGATTGTGATGAAGCTTTACAGCTGCACACAGAAATACTTGAATTGTTAAGGCAAGATAACATTCGCAGAAGAGAAAATTTTCAACAAGAAAAACTTGAGTTAAAAAGTGAGATTGAGCAATTAAAAATAAAACGGCGTGCTATAAATGGTTTTGATGTTCGTCAACTCCCTGACCCGATCTGGTTAAAAACAAAACCAGAGCGTGAACTACATTACCAAGAAAAGGTCAAATCCCACTCGCTGGAGCTGGAAGGGACAAGTTCATCAACTCCCTCTCCTAAAAAAGGCGAGAAGAAACATGTTTTTCAAACTAACAGACCACTTACTGAAGATGCCCGCTGGAACAATGAGCCGGAGTGGCTCAGACAAGACCCAGAGTACATAAAACGATTTCAAAGGGGGGGCGCACGTCCTAAAGATAAGAAAGATGGTCACAAAAGTAAACCATATCACAAAAGGGGGTCCGAACAGGAACCCCCAGTTCAAGGACAAGCCCCTCCTGCCCCTGCACTGCGGGCTGGACAGTCCGGGAGTAGCAAAAGGTCACAGAAGTTCCAGAAAAAAGGCACCATACCTCTAAGCTCTGATGAGATAGTGGACATAAGTTGGTTGTTTGAAAACTTGAATGATACATAGGATGACCGAACTGGTACATTGAGTGACCTTGTCTTTGATAACTCAGAGCACATGGATAACTCAGAGCACACAGTTAGTGACAACAATAGCAAACGACAAAGAGAAAAACTTCTCGAAAAAGGCCTTGAGCTACAACATCAGTTTAAACAATCAGTGATGAAACAGTGCGCTGTAACTGCTGTTGAGGCTCACATGCAAAACAAAACACCCTCTGAGGTGTGCCCAGGTCAAAAGGTCGTATCCCAGTCGCAAAAAATAGGCGAGGTTCTCTCTCCTATAGAAAGCGAGAATAAACACCGTCGTCTCAAAGGCCCTCTGACCTCGGAAGAGGTAGAGAACATACGTCGATTGTTAAAAGAGTTGGATAATACTAGCAAGAATGAACAAGATTTTCAAACTGACATACACCGAAATGTTGGTACCAGCTGGAACAGTGACTCAAAATGGTTTAAAGGGAGCCCCGCCCCTGAAGCACCTCAGATTGAAAAGTCTGAGACAAGCAACGAACCACAAAAGGTAGGTGTTCACTCTCTAAGAGACCCACAACGGTTCAGATCGAACCAGATGGGTGAAAACCGAGGTCAATCGGTGGGTGGACTTCAAAAGAAATTGAAGGATGAGGACCTATACTCATGTAACTATGCGTCGTCCCAACAGCCACCCCCGAGCCTTGGAACTGCACCTCCCGCGCCTCGAACAGAACAGTTCGAGACAGGCAAAAAGTCACGAATGTCCCGGAATAATGGCCCAACACCTCTATGCTCGGAAGAGACAGAGGAAGTAAGTAGTTTGTCAGTAGATTTGAATGTTACTGTGCTTGACCAACCTGATACAATGAGTGGCGTTATCATTGATAATGACACTATCAACATTGACCAACCTGGAGCGATGTGTAGCACTGTCTTTCACAAAGACTCAGAGCACACAAATAACTCAGCGCACACTACTACCAACATTGCCATGGATGTTGACAGCAAACCAATTGCTGACACACAACAACATCCTGAAGGTCATGATGCTGACAGCCAACAAGATGCTGACAGTAAACAAGATTACACAGACAGAGTCACACGTGAACAGAAACGTGGGCCAAGACCTGTGAGGTTTCTGTGTAACTTTATACAAAGGGGGGTGGCTAAGAAAGCTTACCTGCCTATCACACTGGAAGGTGTCCTTGAGCGTGAAGCCCTCCTGGATGGCAGTTCTGATATAACCATTATGTCGGCCAAGCTGTTCGAGGAGCTGAGGACCGCCGCTAACGGTGTTGACAGGCAAATACCCTTTGAGAAATGTGCTATTGAGCTACAGGGTCTCGCAGAGACGAGAACAACCCTAACAGCTATGGCTATGGTTCACATGCAGATTGGCGAAATGACACTACGCCACCCGGTGTACGTGTCTAAACTTGACTCATTCCCATTTTTGGTTGGCCAAGATTTTATAAACCGCTTCAACGCGATTATAGATTATGGTCGACGGAAAATGTGGAGCACAGTGAGAAAACCCCTGCCAATAAAAGTGCTTCCTAGTTGCGATACAGACTGCCTAACCGCAGGTACCGCAGAGGACACAAGGGACTGCTCATCCGAGGACGAGAGCCCGGTAAGTGAACCTTCAACTACAGGTGAGACAGAAGAGACCCAAAAGTTGGACCAAACTCTGGCCCAACAAGAGAACCTCCTCTGTGAGCTGACACATTCAGCACTCCCTGACCACTACCTACCACAGGTAGTGAAAGGTGTTGAGATCCAAGGATCCCACACCGATGACGCTGTACTGTCCTCTGAGACAGGTAATTCGGCAATCGACCAAGCTTTCAATGAAACCTTGGTTCAAGGGCATCTGAGTCCAGAAAATGACAGTCAACCAAACGCTGACAGTCACTTGGACATCATTGTTGCAGATTACGAGGACCCCTCATCAAACAAAAAGGGGGAAAACTCACATTACCTACCACAGGTAGAGAAAGGTGTGGAGATCCAAGGACCCCACACCGAGGTTGCTGTACTGTCCCCTGGGACAGGTAAATCGGCTATCAGCCAAGCTTTTGATGAAACCTTGGTTCAGGAACATTTGTGTCTAGAACTAATCAGAAATGACATAGTTTTTACAGACTCAAAGGGCCCCTCTTCAGTCAAGAAATGGAAAGACACACACAATGACAGTGACCCGTCGCAGTCTGTACAATCAGACACACCTGCGACTGCACCGACAGTTGTGACACACCTGAATTACACGGAAAGAGGTAAACGTAAGAAGATACGTTGGCCAAAACCTAAACGATTCCTGTGTACCGTCTTCTCTCAGCTGCGCGAACAGCTTAAACTAAACGGTGGCATCCTAACTTGTGCCCATGGACGGACGTCCTCACCTGTGATCGTGGTCCCCCATGACCAAAGGGGGGTGATGTTAGGCCATGCCAAAGATAA
>JBBPBX010049094.1:0-25494 GCA_038048925.1 Garcialebias charrua
GTTGTCTCCAGCTGAACGGAATTATGACGTGGGCAACAGAGAACTACTCGCTGTGAAACTGGCACTAGAGGAGTGGCGTCACTGGCTTGAGGGCACTGAGTTGCCTTTTCTTATTTGGACTGACCATAAGAATCTCACTTATCTCAGAGAAGCCAAACGTCTAAATCCCAGGCAGGCACGCTGGTCACTGTTTTTCAACAGATTCAATTACACGCTGACTTTCAGACCTGGGTCTAAGAATGTTAAACCCGATGCTTTGTCTCGCCAGTTTTCTCCTCCAGATGCCCCAGAGGTTGAGGAGAACATCTTACCCCCGACTTGCATCGTTGGGGTACTCACCTGGCCCATTGCCCAGGAGGTTCGTGAAGCCCATCGTATGGAACCGGACCCTGGCACAGGACCTCCTGGTACACTCTTTCGTTCCCACCGCCATGAGGTCCAAAGTACTGGAATGGGTGCATACGAACAAGCTCTCTTGTCACCCAGGTATTACACGTATGTTGTCGTTAACCAAGACCCACTTCTGGTGGCCCACTTTGTCCCAAGACGTCAAAGACTTTGTTGCAGCTTGTCCCACCTGTGCCAGGAACAAAACTGGTACCCAACCCCCTGCAGGACTTCTCCAACCGCTACCCACGCCCAGCCGCCCATGGTCCCACATCGCTGTTGACTTTGTCACCGGCCTGCCTCCGTCTGAGGGTAACACCACCATTCTCACCGTCATTGACAGGTTTTCTAAAGCAGCCCATTTCTTGCCTCTTCCTAAGTTACCTTCTGCCATGGAGACTGCTCAACTCCTTGTACAACATGTTTTTCGCATTCATGGTGTCCCTTCCGACGTGGTGTCGGATAGGGGTCCCCAGTTCGTCTCTCAGGTGTGGCGCAGTTTTTGTGGTGCCTTGGGGGCATCGACCAGTCTCACCTCTGGCTATCACCCGCAGTCCAACGGTCAGGCCGAACGGTGCAACCAAGAGCTCGAGGCCACCCTGCGGTGCCTCGTTGAGGGCAATCCCTCTGCTTGGAGTCGACATCTGGTCTGGGTGGAGTATGCCCACAACGCCCATACTTCTGCGGCCACAGGTATGACACCTTTTGAAGCTTCACTAGGATATTTGCCCCCTTTGTTCCCCAGTCAGGAGTCGGACATCTCGGTGCCGTCAGTGCAGCACCATTTCCGACGCTGTCGGCGTGTCTGGCGCCAGGCTAAGGCTGCACTTCTCCGCACGGCCGCCCAAAATAAGAGGTTTGCGGACCGCCACCGATCTTCTGCGCCCTCCTATCAGGTGGGTCAGAGGGTTTGGCTTTCCACCAGGAACATCGTCCTGAAGGACACCCCGAGGAAGTTGGCGCCTCGATTCATCGGCCCTTTCCCTATACTCCGGATCGTCAACCCCTCTGCGGTGCGTCTTGGGCTACCCGCTTCCATGAGGATTCATCCAACGTTTCACGTGTCCCAGGTAAAGCCCGTTTCTGTGAGTCCTTTGTGCCCGCCTGCCAGCCTCCCTCCGCCTGCTCGTCTCATCGACAACCATCCGGCCTTCACCGTACGTGCCATTCTGGATGTGCGCCATCGTGGGAGAGGTTTTCAGTATCTTGTGGACTGGGAGGGATACGGCCCAGAGGAGCGGTCGTGGATTCCTCGCTCTTTCATCCTGGACCCCAGTCTGATCACCACCTTCTTCAGGGCTCACCATAGCCGTTTACGCATTTGCCGGCCCTCCCCGGCTCTCCCTGGCTCCTCCCTGCTTATAACCCGGGTTCTGCATGTTCGCATTTTCCTTTTTTTCCCCGACTCCGCCCTCGTCATGGAACCATCTCCTCCGTGGTTCCATCGGACCGCGGCCCGACGGGCCCAGTTCACGTCATTTACTGCTCACATTTGATTCGTTGTTTGCAGCAGGGGCTGGACTGCTTCGTGTAGGGGCGAGACCAGAGGGCGTGACTAGCTGCGTGTTGAGTCATCAACTGCGATTTCGCCAGCGCACCTAAAAGCACTCTATTTTCATCTAAAAACTACTTTTGAGTGCATAAAAATGATCGGAAACGTGTGTTTATATGCTTAACTTGCTAACTGTAGTGAAAAAACACATGAAAACTCAGTATTTATTTCGTTTTTTCCAAAAATTCGCAAACCGGAAGTCCGCTCGTAAATTTCGCCAGCGCACCTAAAAGCACTCTATTTTCATCTAAAAACTACTTTTGAGTGCATAAAAATGATCGGAAACGTGTGTTTATATGCTTAACTTGCTAACTGTAGTGAAAAAACACATGAAAACTCAGTATTTATTTCGTTTTTTCCAAAAATTCGCAAACCGGAAGTCCGCTCGTAAATTTCGCCAGCGCACCTAAAAGCACTCTATTTTCATCTAAAAACTACTTTCGAGTGCATAAAAATGATCGGAAACGTGTGTTTATATGCTTAACTTGCTAACTGTAGTGAAAAAACACATGAAAACTCAGTATTTATTTCGTTTTTTCCAAAAATTCGCATTCTGAGCTTTTCGGTAAGAACTGCCCACCCACGTCAAGTGAATACCCCACCCACTTCAAGGCTTGCTCTCCGGACAGTGCGCAATCAACGAGGGCGGGCCAGAGCTGGCTCTGGGCCAACCAGAGACGAGCGGGACCGGGGAGGGCCGGCAAATGCGTAAACGGCTCATGAGAAGCGCGTCGGGGCTCCTGGAGGCGCCCCTTGAGGGGGAGGTACTGTAAGAGTGGCACCTGCTGCAGCTCCAAGATGGCCGCCAATCATCCACAGCTGACGGTCATCTACCTGACAAGCTACACCTCTACTTAAGGCTGCAGTCGAGTTCTACTCTTCGCTGAAGCATTCTATGCCATACATGGTATTTATGCTTCTAGCCAGTTTGTGAGTCTATTGAGAGAAACTTACCCTGTGCTTGTTTTTGTTCTCAGCCCTCGGATTCTCCTGGTTCCAGCTCTTTGCTTGTCGTGCTTTGCCCTCCAGCCACTTGCCTGCCTCACTCGCCCTCTGGGACTCCATCTCAAGGACTTAAGGACTCTCTGGGATCATCCTCCTCTTTTCATCCGTAAGGAAACAACAACAAACAAACAAGATCAATTACCCTGGAAGTCTTCTCTGATCAAACCCATCTGACTGTCTGTTTTTTCATCTTCCAGAAACCCAGAGGACCCTTGTATATTTGTAAATAGTAATTCCCCACTGTAAATAATAAACACTGTTACTTGTACCTTTTTGTCTTGTGTCGTTCTGGGTCTCGTTACCTACTGGGTTACCTTTTGAGATCTTAACATCTTCCTGTTAAAGGGAGTTTTTTCTTTCCACTGTCTCCTTTGTGCTTGCTCAGGATGGGAGACTGTGACGAAGTGAAGATTCAACACAATCTGATGCTTCCTTAGATAACTTTTACCAATTGGCTTTCTATGTGTGTGAATTATTCTGTTCAGTGCGCTGAGATGACTTCTGTTGTGATTTGGTGCTTTATAACTAAAACTGAACTGAACTGGGTGAATATCAGCAACTGATTCACTTTTAGGAGTGAACTCAATCCAAGTTGGCTGCCACAACTAATCAATGCAAGTAATCTTTGTTAAAAACTGATGTACAAGGTGGAAACAACATTATTTTTATAGTTGCATGGATCATTCAAACCTGTTGTAACAGCCATATGATCATATTTTTTGTAAATTCAAGTATTTTTATGAAAAGGGCATTTTAGCTGTGTGCAGGCTGTTATTCTATGTTTCTCAGGCTGTGTTCCCAGACACCTCTGACTCTCCATTTTTCTCTGGCCTCCCCACTTCTCCATGTACCGTACTTTTCACTGTATAAGTTGCACCTTTTTGCATGAATTAGCAAGTCCTGTGACTTCTCCAGTGAAGTGATTGCTTAGGTTTTACTTCCCGTATTTATAAATACATTTTTGGCTGAGCTCTGAGGATTTCATTCATTCTGACAGAAAATATTGAACACTAACATTTTCAGCCACTAGATGGTCCTCAAGTAATATGGCAATCTAAATGTCTCATTAATAGGTAAAAGTGGCTATTAATGAGACACTTGGCTTGCCATACAAGGCCACCTTCGTCTCGCTCTGGAACTCCTGGAGCAAACATCAAATCAGCTGCATTTCGCCGCCCAGTGAAATGCAGCTGATTTGACCATTAAAGTGCATTTATTAAGGATAAGTTAAACTGAGACACACCTTTACTATGATTTTGAGCAAACAAACAATTGTTTTTTTTAGGTGTTAATCTTGTTACATTCTTGTTAAAGTCCTAACATGCACACTCCCACAGCCAAATCATTTTTTTACACAACACCACATTTCCGGGTTGTCAGCGGTGACGCATAATAGATGTGACGTATACGGCGAAGCAACATATTCATGATTTCCTCAACTTTATTAGACATACTGATGCGACTTATATGGTGGTGCAATGTGTACCTCGGAAAGTACGGTAGTCCGTCAGTCCCACTTCATCAGTTTCTCCAACACACTGCTTTTTACCGCTCTGTGTATATAATGCAGATTCCAGACCACTTTGCTCCTAACTTTCTCCATCCTTCTCTTTGCTCTGCTTCCTTTTCCTTTGCAGTAATCTCTGTAACAGTCTGTCATTCCTGCAGCTATCTAGCTGCTGTGCCCCGGGAGTGGGAGCCTGCTCAATGTGGCAGAGATGATTTGTTTGCTTTGCAATTAGTTTCCATCAGTGGAGACAAATGGATTCATGCTGCATAGAAAACCTGCGCAGACAAGGCCAGAGTGATGAATGCAGTAAAACTAACTGTGAAGCCTGATGAGACTCACAGGGCAGCTTGGGTAAAAACAAACATGTTTATTGCAGGATTCAAGAAAAGTTAAAAGTTTGTGTTGTAACCACCTGCATCAGGTCTGTGGTTCTAACATGAGGCTGTCGTGTTGCTTTTGGATTCGTTTCATTACCAGTTCCATCTCGTCTGTATGCTTCACTTAACTTTATGCTGGTGAAGATTCTCAGTCGTCCAGGACATGATAAATCAAAAAAGGCGTTCAATTCAAGATCAACTGGACTTTATTTGTAACAGAAGACGTTTCGCTCATCATCCGATAAGCTTTCTCAATTCTTTGGAGACTGTGAGAGGGAGAGAGAAGTTATAAGCAAGCTGGGCCACAAGAATTGAGAAAGCTTATCGGATGATGAGCGAAACGTCTTCCGTTACAAATAAAGTCCAGTTGATCTTGTATTGAACGCCTTTTTTGATTCACTTAACTTTGTTTTCTGAAGTCGTTTGTCGCTATTACCCACAGGTGAAGAAAGAGCAATAAATGTGTTAGTTCATGTCTGTGTTGGTTTGTGCAACACCTCTCCTGAACCACTGGACAGATTTGAGTGAAACGTTCTGAAAGCAATTGTCAAACGTCAATCTACAACTCGGTGATCGTTGGAATCAGCCCCGTTCAGGATGATAATAATAATATTAATTTGTCATCTGTGTATGTTTCCCATACTTGACAGACGAAATTGGTCTCTGCATTTAACCCAACCACCACCAGGTGGTGCAGTGAGCAGCCGTAGTCAGCGCTCGGGGAGCTGGGGAAATAGATGTGCACTCATAGACACCCCAAGGTGTGTGCCGTGGCCGGGGTTCGAACCTGGGTCCTTCGGATAACAAGTCCGATTCTCTGCCACTACACCATCTTATCGATCAGTTCAGCAAACTGAACACAAAAATGTCAGCATATCAATAATTTACATATGAGTTAAAATTTGAACTTATCTCCAACACGCTCCAAGCGCAGAGTCAGTCTTAAGGTATTGGTGTAGCAGTTGCCGAGCATCATCCCAAACCCACTTTGAAGCTACGCTTTGTGCAACATTTTTACTTAAAACCTAGGCATTAACACAATACTTGACATCAGCCATGCTTGTCTTTTAGAGAAATACCTTTTGAAGCACAGGAGCGATTTAAATGAAACTCTACAACAGTACTTATAATAATAATAATAATGAATTTAATTTAGAACGCAGTTTTCATCAACAAAAATCTCACAGTGCTACAAAGTGCAACAAAATCAAAAATAAAACAAGTTATAATACTGTACAAGTAAAATCAATAATAATATCAACTAAGATCAAAGATAAAATCATGAGGAGGCAGAGTAGGCTCGCTAAAAAGAAAAGTCTTCAAGCCGTTTTTAAAGTCAACCAGTGACTGTGGAGCTCTCAGGTAGTCAGGGAGGGAGTTCCAAAGGCGGGGGGCAGCCACACAGAATGCCCGGTCTCCCATGGTCCTTAATTTGGTTCGTGGAATGTGAAGGAGATTACTGTTCTGTGATCGTAGAGACCGGGTGGATGAATATGGTGCAAGAATGTCCTTTAGATAATCTGGTGAAGTTCCGTGTAAGCATTGGTGTGTAATGAGAGCAGTTTTGTACTGAATTCTGTAGGTGACAGGAAGCCAATGGAGGTTATGGAGAATGGGTGTAATATGTTCAAATTTACGAGCTCTCAATAAAATCCTTGCTGCACTGTTTTGAATATATTGAAGCTTCTGAAGATTTTTGCCAGGGATTCCAATAAACAGGGAGTTGCAGTAGTCGAGCCTGGAGGAGACAAAGGCATGGACGAGTTTCTCAGCATCAGAAAAAGTTAGAGATGGGCGAAG
Organism: Garcialebias charrua; assembly: GCA_038048925.1. Lineage (NCBI taxonomy): Eukaryota > Metazoa > Chordata > Actinopteri > Cyprinodontiformes > Rivulidae > Garcialebias > Garcialebias charrua. The sequence goes on from JBBPBX010049094.1 coordinate 6,632, forward strand.
TCTGGAGATGTTTCGAAGATGGAAGAAGCAAGTTTTAAACAGATGCTTAATGTGATTTTCAAATGTAAGATGAGAGTCCATTTTTATTCCAAGATTTGTAACAGAGGTGGAGAGGGGGATGTCTTGTCCAGAAAAGGAAATTGTTGTTATAGTAGATGTTTGTACCTGGTGAGGGGTGCCAATCAGTATGGCCTCAGTCTTGGAGCAGTTTAATTGAAGAAAGTTCTGATTCATCCATGCCCTAATTGCCTCCAGGCAGGCAGAGAGGGCAGTGAGTGAAGATGGAGATGACAATGGGGATGATGATGATGCTCCAGTCCTGATGTAAAGCTGTGTATCGTCGGCATAACAGTGAAAAGAAATATTGAACTGATTAATAATTTGACCTAAAGGCAGCATGTAACCTGCTTTGTTCCAGGCATTGATCAATGATGTTCTGCGTGACTTTATAGGGGACTTGGTTTTTGTTTACTTAGATGATATCCTTGTTTATTCAAGAGACGAGAAAGAGCACTGTAACCATGTACATAGAGTCCTTCAAGACTTTACGAGAACCAATTATTTGTTAAAGGAGAAAAGTGTGTTTCATTTGACATCAGTATCGTTCTTGGGGTTCCTTTTTGAGAGTGGTTATCGTACTGACCCCGAAAAGACCAGAGCAGTGGAGGAGTGGCCAGTTCCAGAGAACAGGAAACAGCTTCAGCGTTTCCTTGGTTTTGCAAACTTTTACAGGCGATTCATAAAGGACTATAGCCACATCGCCGCACCTCTCTCTCAACTTACCTCCATAAACCTGGTCTTCAAGTGGACTCCCGAGGCAGACGCCGCCTTCAACAGACTTAAAAAACTATTTTCTTCTACACCAGTTCTATGACATCCTGACCCAAGCCATCAATTCATCCTGGAAGTGGATGCCTCAGACTCTGGGGTGGGTGCCATTTTGTCACAACGTTCTCCCAAGGATAACAAGGTCCACCCTTGTGCCTTTTTCTCACGACGGTCATCACAGGCCGAGAGAAACTATGATGTTGGCAACCGCGAGTTATTGGCAGTGAAACTGGCATTAGAAGAGTGGCGCCATTGGTTGGAGGGTACTCCTACCCCTTTTTTGATATGGACAGACCACAAAAACCTTACGTACCTGAGAGAGGCAAAGAGATTGACCCCCAGACAGGCCCGATGGTCCCTTTTCTTTAACCGGTTTAACTTTGTTCTGACTTTTAGACCTGGCTCAAAGAATGTTAAACCAGATGCTCTCTCCCGTCAGTTCACTTCTCCAGATTCTCCGGACGTTGAGGTAACCATTATTCCACCAGTCTCTGTCGTGGAAGTTCTCACCTGGCCCATCGAGAAGGAAGTTATGGACGCTCAAAAGGATGAACCTGACCCTGGCACGGGTCCCCCCGGCAAACTTTTCGTTCCCTCTAACATGAGGGGTAAGGTATTGGACTGGCTCCATTCACACAAACCGTCCTGTCACCCTGGCACCTCCCGTATGCTCTCTTTGGTTAAGACGCATTTCTGGTGGCCCACACTCACCCAAGATGTCAAGTCCTATGTTTCAGCCTGTCCGACCTGTGCGAGGAACAAAACTGGTAATACACCTCCTGCCGGACTCCTCCTACCCTTGCCCACGCCTGGCCGTCCTTGGTCTCATATTGCTGTAGACTTCGTCACGGGTTTACCCCCTTCTGAAGGTAATACCGCCATCTTCACCATCATCGACCGTTTTTTGAAGGCTGCTCATTTCATTCCCCTGCCCAAGCTTCCCTCTGCTTCTGAGACGGCTCACCTTCTTATCTCACATGTGTTTCGCATTCATGGTATCCCCTCTGATATTGTGTCGGATCGGGAGCCCCAGTTTATCTCGCAGGTCTGGAAGAGTTTTTGCACCACTCTGGGGGCTACAACCAGCCTCACTTCGGGTTATCACCCTCAATCAAATGGTCAGGCTGCGGTGTAATCAGGAACTTGAGACCGCCCTCCGGTGCGTCGCCGAACGTAACCCCTCGGCCTGGAGCAAGCATCTGATTTGGGTTGAGTACGCCCACAACGCTCACAAGTCCTCTGCCATAGGTATGTCTCCATTCGAGGCTCCTCTTGGATACCTTCCCCCCTTGTTTCCCAGTCAGGAGATCAACGTTCCAGTTCCATCTGTCCTGCACCACTTCCGCCGTTGCCGGCGGGTCTGGCAAGAGACGAAGGCGGCCCTCTCACGTACGGCTGCTCAGAATAAGACATTTGCTGACCGTTGTCGCTCTACGGCTCTTGTGTACAAGGTGGGTCAAAGAGTCTGGCTCTACACTAGGGACATTCCTATTAGGGGCACCACGAGGAAGATGGCTCCTCGTTTCATCTGACCTTTCCCGATCACGAGGATCGTCAACCGGTCTGCGGTACGTCTTCAACTCCCCTCGTCTATGCAGATTCACCCCACGTTCCACGTCTCTCAGGTCAAGCCAATCTCCGAGAGCCCTCTGTGCCCACTCTCCAACCTTCCTCCTCCTGCCCGGCTGATCGACAACCACCCGGCCTTCACTGTCCGGGCCATTTTGGACATTTGTCGCCGTGGCTGGGGTTTTCAATATCTGGTTGATTTGGAGGGTTATGGACCTGAGGAGCGGTCTTGGATTCCCCGCTCGTTCATCCTGGATCCCAGCCTCATCACCGCCTTCTTCAACACCCACCCGGAAAAGCGCCGCGGACCGCCCAGAGGCGTTTCTGCGACAAAACGGCTCCTACCCCAGTGTCAGAAGCATCCACCTCCAGGATAAACTGACGAGTGATGTCTGGATGACAAAGGATGGGTGTGGATGAAAAAAGCTGTTTTAGCTTACCAAAAGCAGAGTTGGCTTCCGGGGTCCATCTGAAGTTTCTGTTGGTGGATGTGAGTTGTGACAGAGGTGCTGCGATGCGACTGTAGTCCTTGATAAAGCGTCGGTAGAAGTTTGCAAAACCCAAGAACCGTTGCAGTTGCTTCCTAGTCTCAGGGATCGGCCACTCCACCACTGCCTTTGTCTTCTCAGGGTCTGCCCTGTAGTGTCCTTCTCCAAAGATAAAACCCAAAAAAGCAACAGAAGAAGTGTGAAAAGCACATTTTTCACCTTTTACAAAAAGTTGGTTCTCATACAGTCTTTGGAGCACCGTCCGGACATGAGCGACGTGTTCATCCTCATTCCTGGAATAAATGAGAATATCATCCAAGTAAACAAACACAAAATCACCAATAAAGTCTCTCAAAACATCGTTGACTAGTGCTTGAAACACTGCAGGAGCATTGGTGAGNAGACTCTGGGGTGGGTGCCATTTTGTCACAACGTTCTCCCAAGGATAACAAGGTCCACCCTTGTGCCTTTTTCTCACGACGGTCATCACAGGCCGAGAGATGATGTTGGCAACCGCGAGTTATTGGCAGTGAAACTGGAATTAGAAGAGTGGCGCCATTGGTTGGAGGGTACTCCTACCCCTTTTTTGATATGGACAGACCACAAAAACCTTACGTACCTGAGAGAGGCAAAGAGATTGACCCCCAGACAGGCCCGATGGTCCCTTTTCTTTAACCGGTTTAACTTTGTTCTGACTTTTAGACCTGGCTCAAAGAATGTTAAACCAGATGCTCTCTCCCGTCAGTTCACTTCTCCAGATTCTCCGGACGTTGAGGTAACCATTATTCCACCAGTCTCTGTCGTGGAAGTTCTCACCTGGCCCATCGAGAAGGAAGTTATGGACGCTCAAAAGGATGAACCTGACCCTGGCACGGGTCCCCCCGGCAAACTTTTCGTTCCCTCTAACATGAGGGGTAAGGTATTGGACTGGCTCCATTCACACAAACCGTCCTGTCACCCTGGCACCTCCCGTATGCTCTCTTTGGTTAAGACGCATTTCTGGTGGCCCACACTCACCCAAGATGTCAAGTCCTATGTTTCAGCCTGTCCGACCTGTGCGAGGAACAAAACTGGTAATACACCTCCTGCCGGACTCCTCCTACCCTTGCCCACGCCTGGCCGTCCTTGGTCTCATATTGCTGTAGACTTCGTCACGGGTTTACCCCCTTCTGAAGGTAATACCGCCATCTTCACCATCATCGACCGTTTTTTGAAGGCTGCTCATTTCATTCCCCTGCCCAAGCTTCCCTCTGCTTCTGAGACGGCTCACCTTCTTATCTCACATGTGTTTCGCATTCATGGTATCCCCTCTGATATTGTGTCGGATCGGGAGCCCCAGTTTATCTCGCAGGTCTGGAAGAGTTTTTGCACCACTCTGGGGGCTACAACCAGCCTCACTTCGGGTTATCACCCTCAATCAAATGGTCAGGCTGCGGTGTAATCAGGAACTTGAGACCGCCCTCCGGTGCGTCGCCGAACGTAACCCCTCGGCCTGGAGCAAGCATCTGATTTGGGTTGAGTACGCCCACAACGCTCACAAGTCCTCTGCCATAGGTATGTCTCCATTCGAGGCTCCTCTTGGATACCTTCCCCCCTTGTTTCCCAGTCAGGAGATCAACGTTCCAGTTCCATCTGTCCTGCACCACTTCCGCCGTTGCCGGCGGGTCTGGCAAGAGACGAAGGCGGCCCTCTCACGTACGGCTGCTCAGAATAAGACATTTGCTGACCGTTGTCGCTCTACGGCTCTTGTGTACAAGGTGGGTCAAAGAGTCTGGCTCTACACTAGGGACATTCCTATTAGGGGCACCACGAGGAAGATGGCTCCTCGTTTCATCTGACCTTTCCCGATCACGAGGATCGTCAACCGGTCTGCGGTACGTCTTCAACTCCCCTCGTCTATGCAGATTCACCCCACGTTCCACGTCTCTCAGGTCAAGCCAATCTCCGAGAGCCCTCTGTGCCCACTCTCCAACCTTCCTCCTCCTGCCCGGCTGATCGACAACCACCCGGCCTTCACTGTCCGGGCCATTTTGGACATTTGTCGCCGTGGCTGGGGTTTTCAATATCTGGTTGATTTGGAGGGTTATGGACCTGAGGAGCGGTCTTGGATTCCCCGCTCGTTCATCCTGGATCCCAGCCTCATCACCGCCTTCTTCAACACCCACCCGGAAAAGCGCCGCGGACCGCCCAGAGGCGTTTCTTGAGGGGAGGGGGTACTGTCGGAATCCCACTGTCTGCAGCCCTCTCCAAGATGGCCACCAATTGACACCAGCTGACGGTCGTCCATCTAATGAGGAGCTCCTCTACTTAAGGCTGCAGTCCAGTGAGATCCAATGCTGGAGCATTGTACCTCAATCGGTATTTATGACTTCAGCCAGAGAGTATTAATCTGATAAGAGTGCTTACCTTGTGATCTTGTGCCCACAGTTTTGTGAATCCTTGGATCCTGTTTTCCATCTGCAAGTTCCTGTCTTGTTGCCACTCGCTTGCCAAACCACTCTCGAGTCCTGAAGTCCTTTCAGAACCTCGACTCAACATCCCCCTGTAAGATAACAAACAGAGCATCAGTTTTTGATCCACCTATCCCACCAGAAGGACCCTGACCCTGTTCTATCTTCCAGGCACTCCAGAGACCCCAAGTGTTCCATTTCACCTGTACATAATAAACACTGTTATAATTGTTACTCTGAGTTTTGCTTCTGCTCTGGTCTCGTACCACTCTGGGTTCAGTCGGTCCTTACAATTTCTGCTTTTTTCAGCCTAATTGGTTAATCATATTATGCTTTCTTCTACAAATCTAAGCTTGTTGTACCCGTTCAGCTAACGTTTTGCATTTTTAAGCTAATCTCCGCTGTTTTTAGATACATTCAAGTTTTTTGTGGTAATTTATGCTATTCAGCTTAACTAGCTTATTTCAGCTTGCTATGGTCCTTTTAGCTTAGTCTTTCAGATACTTTTCAGCCATTTTTTGGCTAATTTCATCTTTTCGTGGCAAATTTAATAATTTTTGTGTTAATTTCTGCTTATTTAAACCTAATTCAGAAAATGTGTTCTTTCTGCTTTCCTCTGCTAATTTAGGCTCATCCTTCCATTTCAAAACTACATTTCAGTTTTTATTTTATTTTAAATTTTAGCTAATTTTAGCCGTTTCTTTGAGAGTTTTTCTGCAAGCATTCACACTGCATTTTTGCAGAAAATGCAATTTCTCTCGTTTTCTTGTTGCCAGCATGCAACTCAAAGCTCAAATGTCCAGGGTAAGGTCCTGACAGTTTATTGGTGAACTAATAAGAAAACATTGTATGCAATCTGCACAAAAGTACAAATTCAAAGTATTAATAAAAAGCTAATGGTGGGCTTTTGGTTTCTCTATTTGCCATTAATAAAGAAATGGGTTGAGGACATTTTGTCTCTGAACTTTGGAACTGCCCACAGTTAAAGAGATTAACCTTTTCCTCCCGGCTCACGTCGTGTTGAGTTTTCCTTTCCCCCGGCTTTGGTCTTTCTCTCCAGTGTAACCTCGTCTTTTCTTCTGCAGCGTCTCTGCTGACAATCCCTTGTCCCGTCTCCCCCTCTCCAGTGCCCTCCCTTCCCTCCTTTTATACGAAGGCCAGGTTCAAGGGTCACCAATTACTCCGAGAGGGCTGAGAAAGTTGCATGGGCTCTGCCCTCAGGGCTGCCATGTTGCATTATCGTCAGTGAGATTGCAGGTACGCAGCAGCCACAGGCTGCCGGCACAACAACCACAGCCTCTGCCTCAGAACCGACCATTTGGCTCAATAAGATTCAAACTGTCGTCATGCCTGGCTCTTATCTGCTTCTCCTCTCACGGAGCTGTTGGGCAGAACAAGTCTGGACTTCCCGAGAACTTTCATGAAGAGTATGATTTCTGATTATTTACTCTGTGTTCCTTACTGTCCGATGACTTAGTTTTCAAACTGATCAAGTGTAGACGCAAAAAGATAATAGATTGTTTTTAGAAAAGCTCATAAGTGCATGTTTTAAAGATAAACTGTAATGTAAAATAACAGCCTCGTTGGTTTAACTTCTGTTTTTATATAAGAAACATTGTATCAGCACATCAAAGTTCTAATCTGGCAGGAAGTTGTGTAATTATTTATTTATTATTAACCATTAATTAAAAAAGTCATATCCCATTGAGGTCGCCAGTCTGTGGGAGGAAAAACAGAGTAGCCGGAGAAAACCCACACAAAAACACAACAACATACAAACACCATCCAGAAAGACCCCCAGGTCCAAACCCAGAACTGAACCCAAGACTGTCTTGCTGTGAGGTAATAGGAGTAACCACTGGTCCATTGTGCTGCCCAGATCACAGTTCATACCAGATGTAGTAAGCAGGGCTGCAACAACAATTTTTATTTTTTTACTGGTCAAATTACCATTTTTTTTTCCATTCAAGAACACAACCTGTTGGGGTAAGACTTAATTCAGCAACCATGTAATTTTATGCTCGCATTAAACCAATTGTGCTTGCCTTTCTGTTGGTAGAACCGCATGCAATCCAGGTTTTTGTGCCAGAGAGGCAGATTATATTACTATTACATTTGTTAACTGAACTTTGTTCTAAACAAAATCAACCAAAGCTGCTGCAGTTTTTCTGCATAGGTTGCGAGGAGGTCACGGAAGGTGTCTCATGCTTCATCTACAACGCATCACATCTGATTCATTCAGTTTATCAAAACAATATTTTTTAGACAACTTTTAGTCACGGTGCTGTAGTTGTGAAGATATCCAGGCCTCCTTTTTTCTTTGTCCAGAAACCAAAATCAGGCAGTTTTGGGGTTGTTCATGTTTTAACTTTGCTTTTCCTCTTTGTCCCATTGGTGCCATCTTGCAGAATAAATGGTACTCGAGGCTAACATTTTAAAAAGCGTTTTATTTTCCGTTCTAACCGCACCAAAACAGATTTTTCAGCTTAGTTCGAGGCCGCCTGGCACATTGCTGTTTGGACGGGGCCAACAGAAGCTGTGCAGCCAGTTGGAGCTGAAGCGGCTTCTGAATGGAGAATCCCAGAGAGTGTTTGAGCACGCTCAGCCAAACCCTTAGTAATTGCAAAAACAACACTTGGTCCACCAATAATGGGTGCGTGTCATCTCCAATCCCAAGTCTGCCAGTCTGTCCACGTCGCAGCGGCGGCAATTACAGACCTGGGCCGTGCACCGGTGGAGTGTAAAGGCAGAACAGTAGGTTGTGTGTATGTGTGTGAGGGGGCGGAAGGTTATGGGGTGCATGATGAATTGAGAGAGGTGCGTTTGAGGACACCAAAAAGAGCAAACCTGCAGGAGTTTCATTGACAAGTTGAGACATTTTGTTGGTAGATGGCAGATTATGGCATCATTAAATGCCAAAAAAAACCTACCATGTGTTTTACTACTTCTACTAGCAAAGTACTTCAGCTGTAATAAATGACGCATCCTTAAGTTACAAAAAAATAAAATAAAAGAATGTAGCCAATGTGTGGCTGAAGGCAAATCCTTTTTCTGTCCTTGTGGAATAACCAGGGCCTCACATGAGCACCTTCTGACTCGCTTCCTTTACCAAACATCCTCATGGCTACCCATCCATAACTTCTACAATGGTCATCACAGGGATTAACTGAAACACTGACTGATCTTTCTGGTTTGACTGCTATTGTTTTATTTGATTTTTCCCACAGAAGCATGACGGACTGGTGTTGAGGCAGACAATGGAACTGAACCGTGGTCTGACCCCAGCACTAATTTGCCAGCTTGTGCTCTTTTAACAAGTGCTAGTTTCACCAGCGCTCAGTTTGTTTATCCGTTCATCTTCTCTTTATTTGTTGTGATTTTCTTCATTGTTGTGCACAGAGCTGTAAAAGGGGATTAAGACATGCTTTTGTGGACTTTTCTCTTGGCTTATTCTTAGCTACCATTCCAGCTTAAACGCGTTTAGGTGCAAGATTGAGTACTGAGTTTAGATGATGTCCTTTACGTCAAGCCTAGTTTACTTATAAAGCACATTTAAAAACAGCAGCTGTTACCAAAGTGCTTAACAATAAGAACAAGGCAGTTAAAGATGTAATAAATAAAAAAAACACAAACATAATGCAAAACAAACAATGAATATTAAATCATATCAGACTGTTAAACGTGAGTGAAAACAGGTTTGTTTAAGGAGAGACTTAAAAACAGGAAGTGAAGTGGCCTGTCTAATGTTGAGGGACAGATTGTTCCAAAGTTTAGGGCCCATGACAGAAAAAGTCAGATCTCCTCTGAGCTTCAGTCTAGTTTTTGGTACAACCAAAAGCAGCAGGGTCAGATGATCTCAGAGCCCGAGAAGGAACATGGTTGAAGTTGGTCAGAGAGGTGAAGGTGCAAGGCCATTAATGCATTTAAATGTCAACAGAAAAATAAAAATAAATTCTGATACGTACAGGGAGCCAGCGAAGTGAGGTCAAAACTGGTGAAATATTTGTACTCAAACCTACGAGTTCCTGTTAAGAGCCGAGCTGCAGCATTTTGGACGAGCTGGAGACGTGAAAGGAAGACCTGACTGACTCAATCATAAAACACATTACAATATTCCAGCCGCATTTTAACAAATGCATTAACTATTTATTCAAGGTCAGGTCTGGTCAACACCGACTTAAACTCAGCTCTCTGCCTTAACTGGAAGAAGCTTTTTATTAGAACAGAATTAATGTATTTTTATTAAACTTAAAGTCAGAGTCTAAAACCATCCCAAGATTTGTAACAGACCGTTTAAAGATATGGCTCAAGGGAGTCAAGATTTACATAATCAGAGACAGCAGTAGAGCTACGACTAAACACGACTTCTGTTTTCTGATGATTGAAACTTGAAAAGTTTGATCATGCCTTTAAAGGAGACCACAGATAGGTTTTTAAAATTTTTATAACCTATGTCTGTGCGCTATCCAGACAATGTTCATTCAATTTAATACACAAAATAATTCTTAGACAATCAATTATACCCTTTTTAATTCTGCCATTTTTAACTTTCGTTTTGAACGACTGGTTTTATGATAATGAGCTCTGAAGTTCACGCCCTTCAAAGATCTGTTTACATTAACTACGCCCTCTGTAACACCCAGTATCTCTAATCTATACATAGTTCCCAGACACGCCCCCAGTATTGCGCAAACCGGTTTTCGCACCACATCTGAAGGCAGAGAAGGCAAAGATGGCGAACGAGCAGAGCAAATTATACGGACAAAAACACGAGCTACCACAGCTTCACCAAGGAACAAGAGCAAACTGGCAGTGGTCGAGTTAAATGAGTTTGAGAAAGAAATCATGGCAGACGAATCAGACAACTTGTCACAAAGTAGTTACTCCGATATCATTAATTATTTAATTACTACAAAGAGCGCACACCGGCTTCACAGCACACCGGCTTCACAGCACACCGGCTTCACAGCACACCGGCTTCACAGCGCAGAGCTTCACAGCTTTAAATCCAAAAAAGATGTGTAAACTGTCTCAATCAGATCTAACCAGCTAAAAAAAGGTTTAACTAAAATAACACACAGCCAACAAACAGTCCAAGCTGAACACAGACCAGAACCAGCACTTTTGAGTCTTACCGTGTTGGAAGTTAGCATGTTGTTAGCATCTGGAGCGAGGCTCGCGGGAGCTCAGGTCGGACGGCGTGGATCCGTCGCGGCCGCGGGGGCACGTCCCATGGGACCGACGCGTCGCCCGCACGACTTGGCTCCCGTCCTCCTTCTCCAACTGGGACGGTCTCCCCGCCGGTCCCGGTGGACCGTGAGGAGGCCGTTGTCCGTTAGCGAGATGCTAAGCTAACCACAGCATGCAAGACGGTGTCGCTAAATAATAAATAAAAAAACAGCTCTAACACACAGACAGTTGTACTCTAACATTGTTCTGACATAGTTTCACAAAATGATTTATGTAGAATATTTTGTTTACCGGCCAAAAGGACGACGTCTTCCAGAGCAGATCCGAGCCAGACTCAGAGAGAGGAGCTGCAGTCCAGCTTCTCCGATGAGATAAATCCTTCACGTTTACTTTTTTTTTGATTAACTGAAACCTGCGCGTTGCCCAAACGTCTACCCGACTGGAACACCCACTGACACAACACGAAGTAACCATTGCAATTAATTAGAAATTAACACAAAAAAAAACGTGAAAAATGAACATCCATTAGACCGCTCTGTCCCCTGTTCTGACTTTCAAAATGAGGGTCCACCCGGAAGTAAGACGGATGTGACGTCACATGGGAACTATGTATTGTTTTAAAATTAGCTCTTTTTTTATTACTCATTTGACTTACTGTTAGTGCTAGCTTAAGATAACTTACCAAAAGCTGTCTGCGTGCGCCGCAATGAGCTGCTCCTTTTAGAGGCTAAAATAGCTCGTTCCTCATCAGCCCTTTTAGGTCCTCTCGTTGCATGCGGCGCTTTTGGGAGCGATCTCTTTTTGATTTAAAACAACCATGAAATTAAGAACATTTAAACTAAAGATGAGATGAAATCAGGAAAAACAACCGTCCAGTCTATTATACTGAAGTGGGTTGAGCCGCAGCAGGGGTTGCTAGGTGAGGGGTTGAACTAAAGGTGCGGGGGGATTGTCCTGGCGCTTGTGACGTCACAAGCGCCAGGATTTGAAAACGAAACCTATCTTATCACAGTAAAATAAACACACTTAGAGTAAATATACCACTGGGTGCATTTTCTTTGGCACTAGGACTGTTTTTTATGAAGTACATACCCAAAGTTGAGTAAAAAAAAACATTAAAAAGTGAATTTTGCATCTGTGGTCCCCTTTAAGACATTTTAACAGTGGGTGAATTGTGCATGAATAGTTGGGTTTTAAGGGCAGATAAATCTGACAATCAGCATAGCAATGAAACAAAAGACCATGTTTCCTCAAGAAAGACCCCAAAGTCAACAGATAAGAGTGAAAGCAAAAAATAAATAAATAAGCACCGGCACGGATACACCATTTGCAATCTTAACAGACATTCCTGTCAGGTAAAAACTGAACCATTCTAATGCTGCACCTGTCCCAACCCAGTGTTCTAACCTTGATACAAGGATACTGTGGTCAACAGTATCAAAAGCAGAGGTAAGGTCCAGGAGAACCTTGAAATAAAGAAACCCTTATCTCAAACTGACCAGAATCATTTGCCAACAAAATATCATTACAAACCCCAACTAAGTCCGTTTAAGTCACAGTTTATAAGTATTAACTCTACGTCATCTCATGCATTTGGAAACTCGTGTATTTGTCAATAACTTCAGCTTATTGCTTGGGATATGTTGAAGCATAATCTGTTCTCAATTAAGCTTGAGTGCTGTTGTAGCTGCTGAGTTGTACCACAACAGCCAGGCTCTGGTTTCTGAGGGGTCAGAGGCTCAGACAGTGTAGCCGTAAGCACCAGCTACACGTGTGAAATTTGACACAACTTTGCTCCATTTGTGTGCGATTACACTGATTTCCTAGGGCAACATCTGTCTGCAGCTTCACAGACAGATAGCTGCACAGTGTTGCAGTGCAGTTACTACTTGATGGAGTATTTATCACCACAGCGTCACTGCCAGCAATGAGGAAAGAGCTCCATTTTGGATTGGATTCCTTAATTTTAAGAAAATTATTATTCAAGTAATCAATTGACAGACGGCTGTAGCCGAGTGGTTAGAGCAGTCCTCGAGTCCAGGATTTGGGGGTTCAAATCCTCCAGCAGTCACATACTGAAGTGTCTCTTGGCAAGACACTGAACCCCTCATTGCCTCCGATGTGTGTCCCATCAGTGTATGCATGTGACCTAAAACACTGATTAATCTCTTCAGAATGAGTTGTTCAAATCTAGTAGCATGCTGTATGAACAGGTAAATGAGGACACAGATTGTAAAGCACTTTGAGTATCTTGATAAGATAGAAGGTTCTAGATAAGCACAGTTCAATTTAACAGGTCTCTTGTAAATGAGTCCTTGAGGCTCAATGGAATTAACATGCCTAAATAAAAGTTTAATTAATTTACAGTCTGGGGGTCTGTGTTAAGAGGAAATGCTAATGTGCCGTTTCTAAATGGATACTTTGAAATAAACATCAGAATAAGAAAGTTCATGCTCAGTAATCCAGGTATCAAATCCGATAATTCTCAATCAGGTCATCTGGACAGTTTCTTTTTAGTAGAAACGTTTCACCCTCGAGGGCTTCATCAGTCAGAGTAGTTCCAGCACACTGCTCCCCCACCAACAGCCAAAGTGGTTCAAGACAAGAAAGTTCATGCTCAGTAATCCAGGTATCAAATCCGATAATTCTCAATCAGGTCATCTGGACAGTTTCTTTTTAGTAGAAACATTTCACCCTCACTCCAGAGGGCTTCATCAGTCAGAGTATGATCAGAACGATTGCCTATCGGTATTGCCTTTTTACGATTTGTAGAAAGTAGAAACTTTCTGTGCTGTGCAAAATATCAGATAGTAAATGCTTTGTTTGCAACAAGTATGTGCACAGTATGCACTTGGTTCCCCAACAAGTACCACCCAGAAAATACTGTACTCTAAAAAAAATTTACCATAAAGGCAAACATTAAAAACCAAAATCATCCAATCTTGAAATCCTGTTTTAAGCTCATACTGAAATGTCAGATCAAGTACCTGACATTTATTCAACCTTTATTTATAGAGGTTAATCCCATTGAGCCTCGGGGACTTGTTCACAAGAGACCTGATTTTAACAAGTACAGAGTGCAGTGATGGGTACAGTCAGTGCTTTAAGTGGGCCGGAACTCACCGGAACCCAGTTACGCCACTTCTAAAATTTAACCCTGAGAGTACCGGGACTTTTTTTAATAGTAAGGTGCGTTCCTGAACTTATTTTCGTCTTCTCCACTTGAAAGACCCGTGGCAGATTAGAATGCATCATTTCCCCCTGACTGGATTTCAAGAAAGAGTAATGCATCTGTCGACAATAAAACATCTTTGGTGGAGCGCGTCATTTTGGCCAATCACAACCTCAGGATAGACAGGGGGAGGAGACGACAGCGAAATCTGTAAAAAAACAAAAACAAACTCTGCAGCGCGACAGAGCGCGAGGGAAGCGGAAGTAACTCCTCCAACGTGTGGGTAAAGTTAATATTTTTATACATGCAGTGGAGTGTAACCATTGTTTAGTAAAATGGCATGTTGTGTTACAAATAAAACTAAATAAAAATTAACAAAATAAAAGTCAGTTGCACCCCTAAAGCCACTGTGATAAATTGTCACATTAATTTAATTATCTTAGCCACAGGAGTGAGTTTAAAAACAGGATGATGTCTATATTCCGGCTCTCGGCAAAGCAGGTGACATCTCTTTTTGCTCCTCTCCTCCCTAGTTTTCCTCCTCCCTGCTTTTGCATTTTGTCTCGTCTGCAACTCTTCAGCGCTCACTCGAACCAATTTGAGATGGATTTAATTACGTGGGCTGTTTCCTCCATTGATAATTTTTTTTCCACGAAGTGCACCGGACCAGGAGAAGCGGCTTGCCCCTTCGACACGCATGCGGTGGGATACATTATGGACTCGTGGAGCGAGTGGAAGCCAATGTGTCTGACCGTTCTTTCTGTCGAAGACGTGGAAGATTTGTGGATTATTTGGATATTGGTGGCAACTACTCTGTTTTTTGGCATTGGCTTCTGCTACTGGAAGCTGAGGAAGGCTACCGCGGCGATCAACGCGCTGGCGAGACTTCCTGCTCAGCAAGAGTCTTTGATCCGGGCTATGACCTCAACGTCCCAGCTGTTGTACAAGCTGAACCGCACGATGGGAGCAGCGGTGGACAGCCGCGGACCTGCGGTGCGTTTTGGGACTCGTTTACAGCCGTCCGGGCTCAATCAGGGCACAGATGGGGATTTGTAGCTCGGAACCTCACATGATTCGGCGATTTGGACCTGAACAGCACCTGGACTTGGAAGGCTGCAGTCAAAAGTACACTGTGGCCTGACCTGAAAATAAATAAAGCGACTAATCTAATCGGGACTCTGAGCGACCTTGAAAAGAAGGCTGTCTGCAAAACTTCTCCTGGAGTCGAAAGCTGTTGAGAACTCGCTGCCCTCCCCCCTCCCCCCAGAGGTCTCTGTGTGTGCGTTCGGATGGAGCCGAGCTGAGCCATCTGTGGACTGTGCTTATCTGAAATGATTACTCACGGACTAAATCTCCCTGCNACACGCATGCGGTGGGATACATTATGGACTCGTGGAGCGAGTGGAAGCCAATGTGTCTGACCGTTCTTTCTGTCGAAGACGTGGAAGATTTGTGGATTATTTGGATATTGGTGGCAGCTACTCTGTTTTTTGGCGTTGGCGGAGGTTTCTGCTACTGGAAGCTGAGGAAGGCTACCGCGGCGATCAACGCGCTGGCGAGACTTCCTGCTCAGCAAGATTCTTTGATCCGGGCTATGACCTCAACGTCCCAGCTGTTGTACGAGCTGAACCGCACGATGGGAGCAGCGGTGGACAGCCGCGGACCTGCGGTGCGTTTTGGGACTCGTTTACAGCCGTCCGGGCTCAATCAGGGCACAGATGGGGATTTGTAGCTCGGAACCTCACATGATTCGGCGATTTGGACCTGAACAGCACCTGGACTTGGAAGGCTGCAGTCAAAAGTACACTGTGGCCTGACCTGAAAATAAATAAAGCGACTAATCTAATCGGGACTCTGAGCGACCTTGAAAAGAAGGCTGTCTGCAAAACTTCTCCTGGAGTCGAAAGCTGTTGAGAACTCGCTCCCCCCCTCCCCCCAGAGATCTCTGTGTGTGCGTTCGGATGGAGCCGAGCTGAGCCATCTGCAAGACTGTGCTTATCTGAAATGATTACTCACGGACTAAATCTCCCTGCTTGTCGTCATCACATGCAACATGTCTTGTCTTTATTCGTGCTAAAGCTGGTAGAGTTTTTTGGACTTTATCATAGAGTGTCCTAAGACAAAATGTGATAGATTCTTTTTTGAATACCATGATTACCCGACTGTATGTTCCTTTTTCCATATCTGATTGTTGGCGGCGCGGTTTTATACTGCTGCGGCTTCCGTGCGTACGTCCCTCTTAGGATGGTGCGTGCGCCAATTGCAACACTTTGTACCTTGGTGCAAATATGCCAATAAAGATATATTCTATTCTATTCTAATGGTGCCGTTCCAGACATGCAAGCTGCCCATGCCACAAGCGCTCATGCAACCCCATACCATCAGTGATGCAGGCTTCTGAACGGAGCATTGATAACAACTTGGGCTATCCTTGTCCTCTCTGGTCCGGATGACATGGCGTCCCAGTGTTCCATAAAGAACTTCAAATCGTGACTCATCTGACCACAGAACAGTCTTCCATTTTGCCACACTCCATTTTAAATGACCCCTGGCCCAGTGCAAACGTCTGAGCTTGTGGAGCTTGCTTAGAAATGGCTTCCTCTTTGCACTGTAGAGTTTCAGCTGGCAACGGTGGATGGCACGGTGGATTGTGTTCACTGACAATGCTTTCTGGAAGTATTCCTGAGCCCATTCTGTTATTTCCTTGACAGTGGCATTCCTGTTTGAGGTGCAGTGACGTTTAAGGGCCCGGAGATCACGAGCATCCAGTAGAGTTTTACGGCCTTGACCCTTACGCACAGTGATTGTTCCAGATTCTCTGAATCTTTTGATGATGTTATGCACGGTTGATGATGATAACTTAAAAGTCTTTGCTATTTTACGCTGGGTAACACCATTCTGGTATTGCTGCACTATCTTTCTGCACAACAATGGTGGAATTGGTGATCCTCTTACCATCTTGGCTTCTGAGAGACACTGACACTCTGAGAAGCTCTTTTTATACCCAATCATGTTGTCAATTGACCTAATTAGTGTTAATTGGTCTTCCAGCTGTTCGTTATATGCTCAATTTCCTTTTTCCAGCCACTTATTGCTACTTGTCCCAACTTTTTTGGGATTTGTTGACACTGTGAAATTTTGAATCAACATATTTTTCCTTTAAAATGTTACATTTACTCAGATTAAACTTTTGATCTGTCATCTATGTTCTATTACAAATAAAATATTGACATTTGCCGTCTCCACATCATTGCATTCAGTTTTTATTCACAATTTGTTTAGTGTCCCAACTTTTTTGGAATCCGGCTTGCATTAACAAGGGCCACATTTGGTCTGCAGGCCTTGAGTTTGTTAGTCAATTTAGTTAATTTGTACTACGGTTAGTGAGTACTACCTTCCTCCCCTGGTTTCAGATAGTATTTTTTGCTTGCAGAGGTCAAAATACAGCAACTTGTATACAAAATTTAAATTTAAAGAGTTATTTTTTTCCACTGCTCATAAGTCATTCTTCTGTTGCAGGATTCTGGTACAGTCCAGAGGGTGACTTTGTGCGCTCCTGCATAGCCAAGTCCCAGGAGAACGTGGAGGGCAAAGTCCAGCTGTCCGTCTTCAAGGGTCAGGTTTACATCCTGGGACGAGAGTCTCCCAAGTCCCTGTACAACGAGGAGCTGGTCAGGTAAACAGAGCGTGGAATAACGATGTGTGTGAGGGGGGGTTAGGAAACAAAGCGTGTGCTTGTTCGGACCTGACAGATGTGTGTCGCAGCTCAGGGCTCAGTGCAGCTATTCCACTTGTTCACCAGTCAGCCTGCTCAAGTTCTCCGATGACCCCCACATCAGCATACTAAACTGACCCTGTCTCACAAAGACATCAGAGAGGGGTTGCACCCAGTCCCTGCAGGGCAGTCCTCCCCCCCTCCAACCTCTACCACAGCACCCCCTTATGCCCTCTTAGCTGCAGTAACAGTGGGTTTGTTCAGGAGGTTGACCCTTGATGCCCTCTGGGCAGGCTCAGCACTGACCAAAGGAAAACCCCTCCATATGGCTCCCCGTCTCCACTTAAGTCGCACACACTCCAGTTGTACCCTAGAGTCAGAGAGCTAATGGTGTTTTCAGCTTGAGCAGAAAGGTGATTTCACTGGGCTTTTAGAAGAAAAGTACCAGTGTCATGGTGCTTAAGCAGGTCAAAACGTTGGAGGCAAAAACACAGTTCACACAATTCTTTAGAACGGTCTGGCAAGTGTAAAATACAGTATTATATCATTTATAAACAGTGTATATTTTTGTGAGACTGAAAGATGTTAACTGAGAAACTGTACAGTACTTTGTTTCATTCGGCTCTTGAACCCATTATAGTTTCGAGTTTGAGTTTAACTTTAGTTTTTGTGAGCAATATTGTGTATTATGTTAAACTAACAGTCGAGACTCTAAATAAATAAGGGCAAATGAGTCTTTCAGCAAGATCTGGCCTTTCTCATTTGAACTCTTAACCATGAATCACCAAGTCCTTGAGGCCTCTGGTAAATTGACACAATTTTTTTCTAATTAAAAAAACCTCAAACACCACACACATCGTGTACCGGTACTTTCATACAAACTCTTTACTCCACAAGCCCATGTTTATTTATGACGGGTATAATTTTTACTTGTACGTGTCGTTTAGCCACAGAAATAAAATAGGTGATATTCAGAAAGTTTTAAAGTAAAGCGTTTTCTGTTGTACATGAAGAAGACAAATGGGAAAGATCTGAGAAGCTGAAATTTATTTTATATAACCTTGAATTAATGAGGAAGTTCCTTGAGAGTAGCGCCAAGGGAGACCCAGGGCGTCATGTTCAAAGACTTGCGTGTATTTCCTACTGAAACATGGCATATGCTTAAATCGAGAAAACCATGTATAAATAGCTAAATCTACACATCCAAATGTGAAACCATATGTACACATGAATTCAAGCACATTTCCTTTGTACATCCCAATCAACGTGGAATTGAGTGCATGAGGGAATACCCAACTCTTCCCTTTACACACCTCCATTTAAATAAGCTAATTAATTTAAATCTGCCCTGCACCTGAGTACTGTAATCTCCTCTCTGCACTGTCGAAAAGCATGTATGCACGCAGGAAAAAGAGGAACTTTGTGGAATATGAGTTGGAGATGCTTTCAAT
>JBBPBX010049095.1:0-25494 GCA_038048925.1 Garcialebias charrua
TATTAAACATTAACAAAACCTCAATAAAGCATGAATAGTCTTCACTTTAGAAGGGTTCACAAATACACTTAAGTAACTACTAGCAACTGCCTTAATTAATGATGCATTGCAGGATTAATAGATAGTGAATTCAAACATTATTTAACAATTAGTACGCATTTAAATAAGTGTGTTAATTAATAGTGTATTAAGTGTGAATCATCCTTAATTAATGATGTTTTCAATGTTAATTAAATGTTTATTAATGCTTAAATAAGGCTAAATAAGGTGTAGTTATTATAAAGTGTTACCGAGCACCCCTGCAGGCCAATCATGTGCCAGAGTATCCATACCCAATGGAGCGTCTGCTTCCCTCAAGGAGAAATAAAGGTCACAGTGTGAGCTAGCCCTGCAAGCTAACAGGTCCACAGAGGCTTTCCCAAATCGTGACCAGACCTGATCCACAATCCGTGGGTTCAGGCTCCATTCTGATGCCAAAAGAGGTCCTCTTGAGAGGGCGTCCACTCCATAATTTAGTTCACCAGGGACATGAGTCGCCCTAAGTGACAAGATTCTTGGAGCACACCATGTGAGCATCCTCTGCGCCAGTCCTAGGAGGGCCTGGGACCTTGTCCCTCCCTCTCTGTTGATGAAGGACACTGTGGTCCTGTTATCTGATTTCACCAGGATGTGTTGTCCAGCAATCAGACCTTTGTTGAAGAAGTATTTTAATGACAGAAATACGGCCAACAACTCCAGGAAGTTGATATGTAATCTTGCTTCCTGTTCATTCCAAAGGCCGCAGGCGTTCTGATTTCTACAGATCGTCCCCCATCCTGTTTTTGAGGCGTCCGTCGTGATGACCACACGAGATGACACCCTTCCCATTGAGACCCCTTCTGTGAAAATGGACAAATCTCTCCAGGGTTCCAGGACCTCCAGGCACTCTGGATCTATCCTAACCTTCTCTGCTTGATTAGGCAGGTCAGGCTGTATTAGTTGGTTTAGCCATAGCTGCATGGGTCACATTTTCAGTAATGCGTGTGGCACACAGGGAATGGCTGCCGCCAAGAGGCCTAAGAGACGTTGGTAGGTTTTCACAGGGACCCGTTGGTCTAGTTTAAATCTTTTCAGGCAATGGCGAATGGAAGAAACTCATTCCTTCGAGAGCCATGCTCTGTACTGGACGGTGTCGATCTGTACTTCCAAAAATACGGTAACCCGTGATGGAGTCAAATCACTTTTTTGTAGGTTTATCACAAAACCAAAAGACTCCAGGTGAGAAATCACCCTATAGGAGTGTGACTGGGCCTGCTTTCTGCTTTTAGCCAGAATCAGCAGGTCATCTAGGTAATTCATGACCCTGAGTCCTTTATTCCTAAGAGGGGTCAGGGTCGCATCCAGACATTTGGTAAATGTACGTGGAGCAGGCTTTAAACCAAAGGGTAAGGCTTTGAATTCATAAGTGTTTCTCTCGAAGGTAAAGCGGAGGAACTTCCTGTGTTTCCTTCATACGCCTATATGAAAATAGGCATATTTTAAATCCATTATACACGCATAGTCTCCAGGGGCCTCATGTATCAACCGTGCGTGCGCACAAAAACCTTGCGTGCGTCACTATCCACGCAAAACCCCGTATGTATCAAAACTGAACTGAACGTGAATATGTGCGCATCCAGGTACATTTCCACGCCAGCCCCAGAGCACGCGTACGCACGTTTCTGTGGTTCTTGTTCCTTTGGCGACACTTACAGGTGATTCAGAGAAACTGAAGCCCCACAGTCTGTGGTTGACTTTAAGAGCGGCTTGAAGACCTTTCTTTTCAACCGAGCATACTCTACTCCTCATGATTCTACTTTTGATCATAGCTGATACTGTTGTTGATTTTAATTGTTTTATTATTTGTTTTATTGACATTCAATTATGTTGCACCTTGTAGCACTTTGAGATTTCCATTAATGAAAAGTGCGTTATAAATTGAATTCATTATTATTATTATTATTATTATTATTATTATTAACTGTTCATGATGTGAAAATGATTAATATTCCCATCAAACACACGATTAACAAGTATTACATCCACATGACGCAGTTAAATAAAGCACGCGCAAAGTTGTGCCAAAAATAAATTTAACAGGAACGGATTCATTCAGCCTTACTGGAGGATATAATAAATACGTAGTGTAACACGCAGAGCATTTATTTATAAACAGATATAATTTTCTGATCTAGGATATGGCTTATCAGCCGTTTCCAGAAATAATCATTTTTCAGTTTGGCACTGCTGCGCTCTGGAGCACAACGCAGGAACCGTGCATCACGCACATCAGAAGCAGCGATCAAACTGTTCCCGAGCTATGAGGGAGCTGCAGGCCGATCAGGGCTGTCCAGTCCACACAAAGCCTGATCAATGGAATGTCTCATCTATATGATTCCAAAGGCTGAGTGGTCGCGCTTTGGAGCGCGCGCGCACCCTCTCCGGTGCGGCAGCTGGAGGTGATTCATGATCTGCGTTTATTGTAGATTTCTCCAAAATGACACGTGAAAGTACACCATATATAACTTGTAGGAGAGTAAAGGCTTCACAGACAAACAGATTGCGCACAAGGCTGCTGGCGCGCGCAGCGTTTGGAGACTCCAACATCACGTCATGTCATGAAAACTCTCCACTGAGACGCACAGACCCGTTTCTTCATATCATCTATTAAATAAACAAAGATCTATGTTCTACCAAACATCTAAGTTCCTCTGTGTTTACAGTAATTATGGTAATAAACTCGTGCGCAAAGTTAATATTTTCACTCAGAATGAATGGATGAGCCGTTGCGCACCAAAGCAGGGTGCGCGCACACACAAATACCGACACACAATCACTCGTTCTTTGCGTGATGAACACATTTTATTACTATTCTTACTTAGGATTATTTTCCTCACTCATATTATATTAAATTCATTATTTTCCTGAATCTAGAAATGATTTCTGATCGCGCAGGGATCAAACAAACATGTCCTTCACACATGCAGGAAGTAATTTGCATCTGTTTAACATATGTAAATGAAGGCGTGTCAGGGGAGGTGTCTCACGTGCGCTCAGTTCCACGTTAATTGTGATGTACAAAAGGAATGTGCGTGGATTCCGGTGTACGCACAGTTTGATACATCTGGATTTTTTTGTGCGTACACACTTTTCTGGATTTGACCGTACGTCACTTTTCAGTAGGAAATCCACGCAAGTCTTTGTACATGAGGCCCCAGGTCTCACAAACTTTAGGACTTGCCGCAGTGTAAGCATCTTGAACTTAAATGTTTTAATCCTCTTGTTGAGAGTCCTGAGATCCAGAATCAGTCTCAGGGAATGATCCTTTTTGGGCACAAGGAAGTATTTACTGTAGTGGCCAGAGCGTATCTTGCATCCTAAGACCAAGCTAATCACTCCCTTTTGCAACATTGTTGAAACTTCCTCCCTGAGCACGTGTTCACGTTTAGGGTTAATTTTAGATTGCAACACCCCTCTGAAGCGGGACGGTCTCTTTGAGAACTGCAACTTGAGCCCGTGACGTATCGTTGTCATGACCCAATCATTTGGTAGACATGCCTTCCAGGCCTACGCATGCGCGCTGAGCCTGGAGGGCATGTTGAATTGCTGCTCGTCGTGTTTTAGTGCCAGAGAGGTGACCTTTGACCCCTCTTGCACTCTTTTGAGCAGGTTGGTCGGCCCGACAGAAGATATCGTGAGATCTGACCGTCTTTGGCAGAGCTCGTGTATCTTGCTGTGGTTCATAGTTTGACCACATGGTTTGTTTATAAAAATGGGACTCGAGTCAAGAACCAGGGCAGTCTGTGCTTTGGTACTTTTATTTTTGTACATGTCTGAAACAGTGTTTGTTTTGTTTACACATGCAATATTTGAGTCATGTTTGGTGCATGCACACATGCCACTCGTTCCTCGTAGTTTTTTCCAAGGAGAGACTGGGCTTAAGAGGTTAGGTTCCCGTACCACGTGGGCGGGCAAACCTGTAAAATTATCAGTTTGTCCTGCTTCATCAGGTTCGGGTCTGTTTTCTACATTATGTCACTGAAGAGGTTCTTGGCCGGTATTGGAAGGTTTCACCGCCACCAGCGGGTCTCTTCCGTGGTAGGCCACGCGTGTCTTCCTTTGGGGGTGCAAAGCTTTTCCTCGGCAACACCTCGTGGAGGGCTTCCGCCTGTTTGTGTCTTTGTTCCAGCCTAGCCTGGATGCATTCCAGGGCTCCCCCGAAGAGTCCCGTCGACTCGATTGGGTGCTGGAGAAAAGTGGACCTCTGGTTTTTTGGGAGGTCCGACAAAGTTAGCCAAAGATGGTGCTGGGCAACAACTATTTCCGCCATTGCCTTACCTTAGGAAATGGCTATTGTCCCTATCATGGGGAACACGAGGTCCGAGGTACGGCGGGCCTCCTCCATGGCTTCTGTTGCGGCCTTCTCGTCTTTTGTTACCTGGATATGTTGGAGTTTTTCCACCAGGTATGCTTGCACCATGGTCGATGCATTCATTGCGCGAGCCACAAGGCCCTGAGCCTTGTAGCACTTCTCGAGTTGTTTCTCCAAAGCGTGGCAGGCCCTGTTGGGTAGCGCTGGTTTCGTCCCCATGGCTATGGGGGCCAGGTGAGCCGCCAGAGTCTCCTCTATTGGGGGTGCATTGGCGAGGCCTGCTGTCTCCATTCCAACAATGTCAAGGAGTCGGAATAATGGCAGCATGATGGAAGCTCCAGGTTCCGCCCAGGAGCGTTTGAGCTCCATGAGGAAGTCCGGAAAAATGGGCATTTTCTGCGACGTTGTCGGCTGTTTCGCGTAGAAGTAGCTTCCCGCTAGCCTCGTAGCCTGTTGGCGAGGCGTGGGGTCTGGCCACGTGACCTGCAGGGCGTCTGCCGCCCTATGGCACAGGTCGAACAGGGCAGGTACCGACAAGTCCGGTTCCGGTAAGATTTTCTCCAGGTTCTGGGAGGAATCAGCAGTTTCTCCTTTGTGACCATATTCGGCATCTTGGTCGGACACTTCAGGTGTCGAGTCCTCGGCGGCAACTGAGGAATCCGACATGTTGTCCTCTCCGACTCGGCCGTTACATTCCAGGTCCACGTTGTCGGGCTCAGGTTCAGGAGCAAGCACTTTAGTGCGACGTGCGACCTTCAGCGCCGCGTTTCTAGCCATGGATTTGGCCAATGCGTCAGCCCGTCATTTCCTCACTATTGCCGACATTCAACGGCAGTGAGATCAGGAGTCGGGGAATTCCAGCGCTTTCCTCGCGTGCAGAATCCCTAGGCAGACAGGACAGGCCTCGTGGGTGTCAGTCGCCGAGATAGAGTAGCAACAGCCGCTGGGGCCTGGGCGTGAGCGAGGACTCATCATCTTGGTTTTCCTCCTCTTGTCCTCCATTTTCCCTTCTCGGGAGCCATGTCCGACGAGAAGCGTCGAAGTTGTTCCTAGTTTTCCTTTGTTTGAAGCCGTCTTCTCCGTAATCTTGCTTACGCTGGTTAGCCTGCTAATGATAGCAGGAGGTTGTGACGCAGTTAGCGCCGTCGAGCGAAAAAGCTGCGGAAAAGAAGAAAACTTCGAAGGTGAGTAGAAAAACGCTGGACTAGCTTTCGCCAGCCCAGCAATACGCAGGAAAATTTCTCTGTACGCTCAGTGTAGGGAGCAAGCTCACCTCAGTCGAGCGATGCGACAACAGAGAAGTCCCACGAAGTTCAGGTGTTTAAGCGAGGTGAAGGGCAAAAAAGAGAAATATGGAGGGGCGCAAGCCGCTTAAGTACCCAGAGGGCGGGGCCTCTGGCGCGGCGGTGACGCCCCTAGCCATAAAGGCGTAAGTATATTCCTTCAGGTAATTGCGCGGGGGGCGCAATTCCCATAGCAAGTATGTTGCACCGAGAGACGGACTGAAAGGGAACAATAATGCATTGTTTTTGGTGAAACATACTATTGCAGTCAAATTTTTGTATTTATTGTACTCTGATATGACTGCCTGAAGTTTTGTTTAAAAAAAAAAAAACTGTTTTGTAATCTGGCTTTTATACATCTTCTGATGATCTTTAAAAGTCTGTCTGTTGTCATAACTAGCAGATGCTGTTTATGTTGAACAGAAACTTTTTGTTTGTCAGTTTGTATCACAGTAAGGATTCAATGTGTTTGCTTCCTGTTCTCTGTGCAGCTAATTAAAACCAAGTTTTACATGTATAAAGTGCTGAATAATAATACAAAAATGTGTCAGACAAGGAAGTGCATGTACGACTAGATCACAAAGAAGAATATTGAAAGAGTACATGTGTGCAAATAGAGGGGTCCTTTGAAAGCTGATGGTATCAAAACACCAGTTTGTGAGTTCATCACCGATCAGCCACACCATCTCGTCAAAGCCAACAGTTTCAGTTCCTACACATTCAACTATAAAGACAAAAGATGATTCCATCTGCTGCTTCAACAGGCTACATGGCTTTTAAATCACTGAACCGATTTACTGGAGCTTGTAGAGCAGAGAGATCGTAGACTAATAACTCCAGAGAAACATGCCAACACATTTTGCCCTTTTCTTTTTGTTTGACGTAAAACTGACGAGGCAGTCATGTTCGACACTCAGACGGTTCATTCCTTCTGCTCCTCCAAAACACAGATATCTGAGTCCCTCTAAAGATTTCAGAAACACAATGGTTGAGTTGTGTAAAGAAGCCTGTTAGAGACAGAGATGTAGAGACTAACTAGGGATTTTCACGGTTGAAGATATGGACTGTACTTTTATAGAGACTTTCTATCCAACCAGGATACTCAAAGAGCTTTACAACAAAGTCTGTGCCCTCATTTACCCATCCATACATACAGTAGGCAGGGGTGTCAGCGTTGCGCCAGAGGCCCCGCCCTCTGGGTACTTAAGCCGCTGACGCCCATCCAACTTTCTCCAAAATGCACTTCACCGAGCTTTCAGCATTGAAAAGGGCCAGATATGTTGCACCTCGTTCCCTTCCTTCAGGGAACATGAGTTATGGTGCATAACTTTCAGTTCCCTTTCAGTCATGTCTCTCGGTGCAACATATGCTATGGGAACGTAATTCATTCACGCCCTTGAAATGCTCAGTAAAATGCATGCTAGTGTGAACGTCTGCCCTTGTTCAGCAGGCATCTCAAGGCTACTTTCTACTGTGTGTTAGAAAGGACAGCCTGAGTGACATCACACGCAGTAACATCCAAACTGTAATGCTTTGCAAAAGTGTTTATTGAGCTCCAGTTCGCCGTAGCACAAATGTCTGCAACTGGTACACCCTTGAACAGTGACCACGAGGTGGCCAAGCCCCGAGTAGAGTGAGCGTGCACTCCAGAGGGCACCTGTTGACCTTTGCTACTGTACGCCCTATTTATGGCCTCAGTCACCCAGTGTGAGAGGCGTTGCTTTGATAGGGCCTTTCCGGTAGCAGGTACTACAAAGCACACAAACAGTTGATTTGTTTTTCTCCATTCTGCTGTTCTCTGCATGTAAGTGCTTAAAGCTTTTACGGGGCAGAGAGCCTTCAGCCTTTCCTGTTCCTGAGTGAGGACAGGTGCAGGTGGAAAAGAGG
This sequence comes from Garcialebias charrua, assembly GCA_038048925.1. Taxonomy (NCBI): domain Eukaryota; kingdom Metazoa; phylum Chordata; class Actinopteri; order Cyprinodontiformes; family Rivulidae; genus Garcialebias; species Garcialebias charrua. Next base: position 7,561 of record JBBPBX010049095.1, read on the forward strand.
AGAGATCAAAGTCCAGACTTCTAGGGTTCAAAGTCAAGACCTTGGGGATATATGCGGGATTATGCCTTACAGTGACCTTTGACCCGTCAGGGACGAATCTGGTACACATTGGTTGCACAGACAAGGCATGGAGGTCACCCACGCGTTTCGCCGAGCAAAGGGCCAGCAGTAGACCCGTCTTATAAGATAATAAATCTATCTTAATATCGCTCAGAGGCTCGAATGAGGGATCACAGAGAGCCCCCAAGACCAGACTAAGATCCCATCCAGGAGTCAGGATCCTGCTGGGGGGTCTCTTTCTTAGCACTCCCTTCATAAATCTTATTATGAGTGGATACGCGCCAGGCGTCCTGTTTCCCCAGCCTTCGTGACAGGCCGAAATTGCTCATAGAAACACCTTAATTGTTGAGAATGAACAACCTTTTTCCAGTAAGTCCTGAAGAAAAGTCAGGAGCTGAGCCAGGTTGAATAGGTGTCCAGGAAGGTGGGCCATCAGATTCTGTCGGCACGCATCCCTGGAGCGCGGCCGTGTCACGGGTTTGTGTGATTTGTGTATTGTCCACCCCGTGGTTTACAACGGAGCGGGAGCTGGAGCACGTGACCCCCCTCACCTGTCTCTGTGAGAAGCATGGGGCCTACTTGCAGTCGCCTCTGTGCTTGTCTGTTACAGACAGAACAGTGGTACCCTGTTAGGGCTTATTGATTAGGCTAACACCCCGTGAGCCGTGAGGGAGGGGGGAAGATGGACCCCTCCCTTTATGTTGGCTGGCAGGCCAGAGGGACCCGTTCTGCTGAAGTTATCATGTTTTTTTTGTTTTTTTGTGAGTCAATAAAACAGAGAGGGACTGTTTTTTTAGCTTTATTCGTGCTTACGTGTAACAACATATTTGACTTTATGTCACTCACAGCAGGAAAAACACGATTTGTGCATGAAACAGAGTTATCAGCTTTTTGTACCATGCTACAAATAAAGTCTGGACATGAAAAGATCATTCCCCGTACCGCGTGGGCAGGTGATCATGTAAAATAAAGACGTGGACGTGGTTCGCCGAGGAGACCCTATGTCTGACCGCTTGGCGGGGAACAAACCTGTTTTTACTCCATGCATGTTCGGTCCGAGGTGGGCCCGGCGGTTGTCTCTGCCGGTGCTCTGCCTCATACGCCGGTCGCTTTTGCGGTGGGGCACGTGTTGCTGAGTGGTGTCGAGGCTGTGCAGGTCTGCCCCCAGCTGACTCCCTAGGGGGGGCGAAGGTTCTCCTGGGAATGCCCACCCGGAGAGCTTCAGCCTGTTTGCGCCTCTGGTCCAGCTTGGTCTGAATTCGATCCAAAGCTTTCCCAAACAATCCCGTCGGTTCTATCGAGTGGTGGAGAAAAGGCACCTTTTGTCCCTCCGGGAGGTCGGTTAGGGTCATCCACAGATGGCGTATCGCGATGACCACCTCAGCCATGCCTCTGCCTTGAGCAACAACTGCTGTTCCCATCATGCGGAGCACAAAGTCTGTTGCCCGGCGGGCTTCATCCAGCACGTCAGCGGCAGCTTGTTTGTCCGTCGTTACCTGGAGCTCCTAGAGTTTTTCAGCCAGGTAAGCTTGCATCAACGCGGACGCGTTCATCGCGCGTGCCGCGAGTCCCTGAGCTCTGTAGCATTTCTCGAGCAGAGAAGCTGAAGCTCGACAAGCTTTGCTGGGGAGAGTTGGTTTTGTCCCGGATGACTTGGGAGCCAGGTGAGACGCCAGTGTGTCCTCAATTTGAGGCACGTTGGCTATTCCAACTTCATCCATCCCGTCCACGTCGAGAAACTGAGAGAGTGGCAACAGCATGGGAGCTCTGGGCTGAGCCCAGGTGCGAGTCAGCTCAGTGAGGAAGTCCGGGAACACGGGCATCCTTTGCCTCATGGCGGCCTGCTGCTTTGAGTAAAAATAGTTTCCTGCCAGCCTCATGACCTGTTGGCGAGGCGGAGGTTCTGGCCATGGGATCTGCAACGCGTCCGTTGCTCTGTGACACAAGTCGAACAGAGCGGGATGGAAAAGTCAGTCTCTGGGAGCACAGGTACCGGGGTGCGGGAGAGATCTTCTCCCTGCTCCTCGTATTCGACGTCTGCGTCCTCCGCGGAAAATTCGCCTGAGGCTGAAATCGAGATCTCGTCCTCGTTCATCATGCCTCGAGTGTCGAATTCGACTGTTAAGTCCACCGTGGGAGCCAGCACATCAGGGCTGTCCTCCCATTCGACTTGTGTGCTGTCATCCAGAGCCATGTTCTCGAGCTCCTGTGTAGGAGTGAGGGGCTCAGTGGTGTCCAGATCCGCTGGCGCCGCAGCGGCACCCATGGCCTTGGCGATGAAGTCCGCCCGGTGCCTCCTCACCGTCTCCAGCATCTGGCTCGAAGCCGTACGGAAGTCATTCTCCATGGCCTCTCCGAACTCCTCCCACGCCCGAGTTTTTGCCTCAGCAACCACCCGAGCCGCATGCCGCTTGGACTGCCGGTACCTATCAGCTGCTTCCGGGGTCCCACAAGCCAAAAAGGCCCAATAGGACTCCTTCTTCAGCCTGACAGCATCCCTCACTGCCGGTGTCCACCACCGGGTTCGAGGGTTGCCACCTCGACAGGCACCAACAACCTTGCGGCCACAGCTCCGATAAGCTGCCTCGACAATAGAGGCGCGGAACACGGCCCACTCGGACTCCATGTCCCCCGCCTCCCTCGGAACGTGTTCAAAGCTCTCCCGGAGGTGGGAGTTAAAGCTCCGTCTTACGGGAGACTCTGCCAGACGTTCCCAGCAGACCCTCACGATACGTTTGGGTCTGCCAGGTCTGACCGGCATCCTCCCCCACCATCGGAGCCAACTCACCACCAGGTAGTGGTCAGTAGACAGCTCCGCCCCTCTCCTCACCCGAGTGTCCAAGACATGCGGCCGCAGATCAGATGAGACGACAACAAAGTCGATCATCGAACTGCGACCTAGGGTGTCCTGGTGCCAAGAGCACATATGGACACCCTTATGCTTAAACATGGTGTTCGTTATGGACAATCCATGACGAGCACAGAAGTCCAATAACAGAACACCACTCTGGTTCAGATCAGGGGGGCCGTTCCTCCCAACCACACCCCTCCAGGTCTCACTGTCATTGCCCACGTGAGCGTTGAAGTCCCCCAGTAGAACAAGGGAGTCCCCAGGAGGCGCACTCTCCAATACCCCCTCCAAGGACTCCAAAAAGGGTGGGTAGTCTGAGCTGCCGTTTGGTGCATAGGCACAAACAACAGTCAGAGCCCGTCCCCCCACACGTAGGCGAAGGGAGGCTACCCTCTCGTTCACCGGGGTGAACCCCAACGTACAGGCACCAAGATGGGGGGCAACCAGTATGCCCACTCCTGCTCGGCGCCTCTCACCAGGGGCAACTCCAGAGTGGAAGAGTGTCCAACCCCTCTCAAGGAAACTGGTTCCAGAGCCAGAGCCATGCGTTGAGGTGAGTCCGACTATTTCTAGTCGGAACCTCTCAACCTCACACACTAGCTCAGGCTCCTTCCCCACCAGAGAGGTGACATTCCATGTCCCAATGGCCAGCTTCTGTAGCCGAGGATCAGACCGCCAGGGTCCCCGCCCTCGGCCACCACCCATCTCACATTGCACCCGACCCCTTTGGCCCCTCCCACAGGTGGTGAGCCCATGGGAAGGGGGACCCACGTCTCCTCTTCGGGCTGTGCCCGGCCGGGCTCCATGGGTAAAAGCCCGGCCACCAGGCGCTCGCCAGCGTGCCCCACCTCCGGGCCTGGCTCCAGAGTGGGGCCCCGGTGACCCGCGTCCGGGCGAGGGAAAACTTAGTCCATTAATTGTACTCATCATAGGGGTTTTAAATATTGATACAGGAGATAAATCTGCCTCCATAAATCACACATAATTAAATCTCTGGTTCCACTGTGCAATATTGGGTCAAAACTGTGAACATGCTGTGTGAATGGTTATTGCTGAGGAAATTGCAGAAAAACATCTGAAATTACCTAAAAAAACAAGCTGAAATGTAGCTTTTAAAAAAAGAACAAGCTTCCTGCTTAATTAGCAAAAGAAAGCAGAACGAACACAGATTTGCTGAATTACGGTAAATTCAAACAAGAAGAAATTAGAAAAAAATTAGGAAAGTAGCTACGAAAAGCTGAAATTTGCAACAACAAAAAACAACATGGCTGAAAAGTAGCTGAAAGGCAGAAAGAAGCTTAAACTACCAGAAGGATGCAGAAAGAGCTGAAATGAGCTAAAAAAAATGTGGGATTGGCTCAAACAAACTAAAATTAACATAAAAACAGCTAAAAAGTAGCTGAAATAGAAGAAATGGCTGAAACTAGCATAATTAAGCTGAAAGGAGCATTAAAAGCTGAAATTAGCAGAAGTAATTTAATTAGGCTGAACGTAGAATGAAAACGAACTTATCTGAAAACGGCTGAAATTAGCTAAAAATGCTAAAAATGTAGCTGAAAAGTTAGAACAAGCTTAAACTGGAAGAAAAATGCAGAAAGAACACGGTTGCCCAATTAGCCTGAAAGAAGCAGTGAGAACCAAAAAACTGGAAATTAGCTGAAAAAGCTAAAATTAGCATAAAACAGCTAGAGAGTTCAGGTTTTGCTTGTAAATGAGTCTCCGAGGCTCATTGGGATTAACCGGTCTAAATAAAGGTTAAACGGATAGCTAAAATAGTAGAAAAAGGTGAAACTTTTGAACATAAGCTGAAAAGAGCATGACAAGCTGAAAGGAGCAGAAAGACGTTAGTAGAACAAAAATGTTGTACTGTATTTAGCAGAAAGAATCTGAAAGGAGCACAAAACCGCTGAAAGTAGCTGAGAAAAGGTTTAAATTTGCACCAAGAAGCTGAAGCAAAACAAAATGTGAAACAGTAAAAGATTGTAGGATGTAAAATGAGCACAATTCACTCCCTATGAGGAAAACAAAAATGGCAGAAAAGGCTAAATATTTCAAAAAGCTAAAGTTGTACCAATACCAAAAGTCATAGCTCCCTTCTCCTGAACGAGCTGGACGTTTTAATTTAAGATTTGTTGACATGGCTTGAAAACTGCAGGACGAGAATCACGCCGAAAAACGTACGAAAGTAAAAAAAAAATGGATCACAAAAGGTGTGACTGCTTCATAAATGTTCACACAATAAGCAGCGATATGTGTCAGAAATGTGGGACAGGAGAAACTACAGGAAGCATAAAACAAACATGTTAGGGAGGCGGAGTCTATCAGAAGTAAAGATGGGCAGAGGTTCACTAGTCTGTGAAAACGTCTTCTAATGCCTTTGTATCATCTCAGTGTGGCGGGAGCTTCTCCCCCGGAGCAAGAATGCTCATTTTTCTCAGAATTCAACCCTGTAATACAGGTAGTCCTCAACTTACGACGGAGTTTCGTTCCTACGCTCCGTCGTAAGTCGAATTTCGACGTAACTCGGAACATACGTCCAAACTGCACCTTATACGTACAGTACTGTACAGTTACCAAGCACTTAGCCTATCCTAACACAGTACCCTAGATAATTATCAAAACACACATACATTTGGGAGCCATAATGAAGGAAAAAGAGTTGATTCCTTACTGGGAAGCTGGTGAAGCAGTTTTCTTCTGTCCATCCTCCGTATTCTCTATTGCGTTAACAACGTAAAACCGTCGTCCAGCTCAGTCCAAGCGTTTACAGTAAGGTCGGTCCGTCCAAACTCAGCCTCCTGATCTGTGGAGCTATGAAACTTCCAGGATGTGCACCAAGCATTAGCTCACGTGTCCGATGGCAGCAACCGCTGATCGGACTTGCTTCGTCCAAACCCAGCCTCCTGCTCTCTGGAGCTCCACCTGGGTCCAGCTCTGTATCCCTCCGCCGTATCCCTCCGCCGTATCCCTCCGCCGGGCCGCCTGTATTTTCCACTGAGTGCTCGCTGCTTCTGCCGTCAAAACTGGAAGGAACTCGGAACTCGGCTTTTCAAAATAAAAAAATTCAATATATATATATTATTTTTTTTTTTTATGGGAGATGTGTGACGTAACGCGAAATGTCGTAACTCGAGACCGTTGTAAGTCGAGGACTACCTGTAAACACTTCATGGCTGCATAGATGCCATTGGTGGTGGCGTTTTTTCTTTTTTCTTGCCTGTTCTTGTTTTTGTTAGCCCGTTTCTGAAGAGTTCAGGTTAAATGTTTGGTCTGAAAGGCAGCGGGCGATATGCATTTCTTCAAGGAGTGCTAGGCCTTTAATTTATTTATTTTTTAAAGTTTATTCTGGTTTGCTGTTAACTTTCACATTTTGACTGCTCGTGTAGTTTGATTTTGTGCGTGTGTGTGTGTGAAATTAGAAAACGTGAGGCAGTTTGTTGGCAGCTTCAGCTGGATTTATTGTGGTGGATTCACTTTTTAGTGGAGCTGGAAGATGTTTCGTGATAAAGCTGTTTGGCCTTTCGGGGGTGGGGTGCATGTATGCGTGCATGTGCGTGCATGTGTGTGTTAAAAGTCTGCAGAGCGCCTCTTGCGTGCGTGAGAGCAGCTTTTTGAGGCCGCCAATATTTTTTTTTGCAGAATGTGATTGTGGGCGTGTGCACGGGGAGGAGGAGGCCGGGGAGCGGGGACGGGCGTAAATCAGTCTTTTGTTTTTGTTCTTCTGGAAAAGGTCGTGATGTTTTGGCCTCGGAGAAAAGTTTAGCATCAAAACTACAACAAAAGTAGCTGCAAAGCAAATGCAAATCATCACTGAGACGACGTCAAGAAGTCATGCTTAATGTATAAATATTAACGTCTTTAACTTTATTCATGCGTAATTTCAATGCATTTCAAAGACATTGCGATCCTTTAAAGGAACCAGACGAGTTTCAAACTAAAATTATTCGGAAACTAAAACATTCATGAAACCGTACTCTCATAAAAGTTTTTGGGAATCAGTCTCGGCTACTACCACCCCAAAGTCTAGCTCAATATCTGTAGAATTCACCCAGTTGAAGTCATTTGTGTGTTTTGTAAATTCAGTTGGCTGTGGCGGCCATCTTCAATCAAGTTGACTCCAAAAGTTAATCCATTGTAGATGTGCGTCCAATGATGACTTCCTGAAGATTTTATCAAAATCCATCCAGGAGTTCATAAGATATTTTGCTAACAGACAAAAACAACACCTATACACAGAGGCTTTTGGCAGCAGGCAGTAAAAACAGCTGCAGAGCTGGTGATGATAAACTCGACTCGTATGAAACCCACTGTATCTGCCTTTCGCAACTCCTGAAGGATTGTTTGTTTCTTCTCGGCGCAGCTGGAGCGCCCCAGCTGATCTGTTTTTGCCCTTAACCACATCTGGGCAACATCTGGTTTCCATCCGTCCCGTCGAGAGCGAGCGTGAAAATCTGCGAAAGAGGCAAAGGGAAGGTGAAGGGCAGGGAGTGTGTGCGTGTGAGGCTGGAGGAGTGTGCATGACAGTCTGTTGGAAAGCACAAACGGACGGATAATAAATGCAGAAGAAGAAGAGCGGGCGCTCTGGGCGAGCCTGAAACCAGCACCCCTGTTTGGAGAGTTTCACCACAGACAAAGAGAAACGGTTCCCTAAAATCTGTGACTATAAGATTTGTGTCAATAATTCAGCAGCATTTAACGCAGACACTGGACAAAGCTTTGAGTGAGTTTATTCATTTTGAAGTATGGTTATGAACAGTTGGTATCTTACCTGCTGTATGTAGCTCTTTGAGCGACCTCAGTTTGGAGAAACGGTTCATTCTGTCTGGATTGACGAACTTGCTGCTAGTTTACCGTAAGTTCCAAAATGTCTTCACATCACTGTCAGTTTCACACAAACTCTGTGGTTATTTACAAACAAACAATGGCACTTCCTGCATAAAAAATACTTCTGCTGAGCTAACAACTGTCATTCAAAACCAAGGACTGATATTCATTCATTCATTCAAACCTTTACTTATACAGATAAATCACATCGAGCCCCGAAGACTCTTACAAGTGTGACCTGTTTAGACAGACAAAAAAGTTGTGAAAGTAACAACATGTAGGATTTGGAGGCAAAAGAAATTCCTAACATGCTTTCTCTCAATGGTCAATGGTAGAAAGCATGAAATTGAGAAAACACCCTGCCCACATAAGCATATGGTGACGTAGACATTCCGCAGGGGAGGGTGAGACAACAAGGGTGGTGAGTGTGTCCAAGGACGCTCCCGGAGTCACTGTAGGAGTTCTGATAAGAATGGAATAATCATCTAGTTCCCTCTGGTGAGATCTGTAAACATTCTCAGGGGGTGATGTCCAAGGACGGCACCAGTGAGAATTCAAGAGTCCTGAAATGATGACACAATGTTTGTTCAGCTGGTTCCACCTGATTGGGCCTGGTCTTCCTCAGTGGGAGGGGATATTAGGGCCGATATTACATTTCCCTAAGACAATTGAGAAGGATTTGAGATGGGTTGAAGACGCCGTGACAAAACTGAGAATAGTTTGAGATGCCTTAACATAATTAGTTTGAGACACCTGTGACAAAATTGAGAAGGGTTAGAGATGCCCATGAACATGCCTACAAACTTGTCGCTTTTCAGCAAAAATCGCAGATTTCGATCAAAAATATGTAATTTATGTGAATCATCTAGATCCGAAGAGGTTATTTGGGGTGGCATGGGGGTGGGGGGTCAGAGGCGTGGTACGTAGTATAATTTCCTATGTACTGGGCTTGTAGCACTGTTAGCGCTACATAACTGGCACTAGTTAGCTCACACCAAAGCTCACGCTAGCTCATAAGCACTAAGATAGCACACTTGCGTAACGCTAGCTTAGTGCTACATACTCTGTCGGCAGTTGTCTACTGAGGGTTGGGTGGGTAGAATGCATGAGAGAAGCATAGCACTGCATCTGTAGCATCTTAGCTAGCACGTCTGTATTGCGCCCATCTAGTTTAGCGCTACATCAATGTTTGAACAGTGTAGCTGTCTAAATGTAGCTGGTAAATGACATAGTTCCCCCTTATTGGACTTGTAGCACTAAGCTAGCGCTACATAACTCATGCTAGCTAGCTTGCAACAAAGCTTTCGCTAGCTCAGCGCTAAGATGGCACACTTACGTAAGCTCGTGCTACGTAAGTGCTGGCAGTTGTTGACTTGGGGGTAGGATTTGAGAAGCAGAGCGTTACATCTGTAGCATCTTAACTAGCACATCTGTATAAGTTAGCGCTACGTCAACGTTTGAACAGTGTCTGCCACATACACAAAGATTTTGCCCTAAGATTATAAAAGTCCACCCGATGGTAGGCTTGTCACAATAATAAATTTTGCTGGCAATTTCTCAGAAATTATTGCAATAAACGATGAAATTGTTTGAAATTTGACAATAATTAGTATTTATTGTCAAATTTAAGAAATGTTGGTTAATTTGTTTTGAGGGTAGTCCCTTTTCTGACCACTGGATGGCAGTATAAGACTGTTTGAACCAAAGAATGGATAGTGAGGGAGCGAGCAGCGTGTCTCTAAGAAAAATGCAGATTAATCACATTACCTATTTTGACCTATAAAGGACTCTACCCTGCAGAGGTAGAGCTGTCTTTACTAACCTGAACCTGGTCGGCCGACCCGTATTCGGCCAGGCGCTCCATAATGTGTGCACGCACTTAGGTGCGGCTGTCCGGTCTCGGGTTTTGATGCGGTTTTACGAATCATACAACACAAATAAGAAGAAAGCGCAATATAAAATTGTGTTAATCAACTTGTAGAGGGGGAGGCAGTAAGTTTATATGTTGAGAGGATGAAGGAAGGAAGAAGAGTGCATCAGTTAATTGGCCTGTGAAGAGATTGCTGCTGCTGGCGCATTGTGCAATAATTACGCACGTGGCCTCGGACTTCTATGGTGTGTTTTACGAATCATAGCACAAAAAAAACTAAATAAGAATGCATGATTTAAAATTGTGTTAAGCTAATTGTTGAGGAGGATGCAGGTCCGATTGGCCGGTTTAAAGAAAAGCCACGTTAAGCTCAGATGGACACCTGTCACCGTCTGCGTGTCAGCTGACTCGCCGGATGAAATGGACTTGCGATCTGTCCAGGGTGTACCCGCCTCTGTGAAGGCTGGACATGAGCACCAGCGAGCAGCGACCCAAAAAGGAAGAAGCGGATAAAGATAATAGATGGATGGGTTTGCTTATCAGGAACCATGTGAAACCATTTAGCACTTTGAGATTTTTATTAATGAAAAGTGCATTACAAATTGAATTCATTATTATTATTATTATTATTATGTGTGTCTCCACACCTGCTGTCATGTGTGGTGGAGGAAGTGGAAGCATCTAGCTCAGGGGTCTGCAACCTTTACGATCAAAAGAGCCATTTTACGCCTTTGTTCACTAAATTAAAAGTGATCAGAGCCGCAACATCCTGCTGTGGTTATCAACTGGTGACCCGTGGGCCAATTTAGGTTTGTTGGAGGGGCCATGGTGGCCATTAGGGGTGACATCCATCCATTATCTTTTACCCGTTACTTCCATTTTGGGCCACGGGGGTTGCCGGTGCCATCCAGCAATCACAGTGCAAGGGGCGGGGTACACCCTGGACGGGTCTCCAGTCCATCACAGGGACACATAGTTTTTTAATGAATAAAAACTATGAACTATGCAGACCTATGAATTTTTTTAATTGCGGCAAAATTAAGTATAGAAATGAAGCATCAATTTAAAGTGAGTATGTTTTACTCCTTGTACATGTTCCAGCAAAAGAAATTACAGGAAAACTGTTAAAACTAGTCCTTTTTTGTTGTTTTTAGAACCAATAAAATAAAGTTTTATGTTAGTTTTGGTCAAAGCTTGAAAGAACCGCTGCGGAGGAACCAATAAGCTGCATGCGGCTCCAGAGCCGCAGGTTGCAGACCCCTGATCTAGCTGAAGCGAGCAGCGCGTTCAATTAAAATAACCTCTTTCTATATTTTTCCAAATAATTTTGCTCTACAAATATTTTTGTTCATCTGTATAACAGCCTATCTCTAGAGTTGAATTTTTAGGTTATGTTAATATCTATTTGGTGAAACAAGAAATCTTATGCGTTATCAAAAGAGGAAGAAGAAGGGTTACATATTTTGATCACATAGATGACACTTAATGAGACATTTGAGTTAACATTTATAAATTAATGTTTGAAACAAAATGACTTCTGTAAACCTTATGAAAACCTGTAAAACTGGTTGGTTTGACTCAATAAAACGATTTCTTCAACATTTGATGAAAACCTGTCAGGAGTGGGTTTTGGATTCAGTATAAGCCAGACACAGGAGTGAAAACAAGAACAGTTTTTATTATTAGCTGCTGCATGGAGGAGTCAGGAGGTGGAGGAAACTGGCAGGAGTGACCAAAAACATGCATGTCACAAGGGGCAGAGACGTGAACAGATGGGGGGCCAGTGGGGGCCGCTGATGATGACAAAACCTGCATATTTACATTTCAAGCTTACAAAATTAAGCATGGTGAGTAATCAGATTAATCACAGCCCCAGAGTGTGATTAATCTGATTTTTAAAAAATGATCGATTGACAGCACTAGTTAAAATACACCAGAATGCAGGGAATGGCATCTATTTTATTCAAAAATTTGGGGAAATCAGTGATGGGAATACATTTTCTGTTGGTCGTTTTAATTCGAGTCATTTGAGGTGTCGTGAAAAAAACAAATAGGCGCGAGATGAAGCATGATAAAGTGAGACAGGAAACCAGGGGCCCCTGTTGACCACAAAGTAGTAGAAGTGACAAAGGTTCAGTTTCAGGGACATGTAGTCTCACTACATGCAGTGTGTGCGTCGTAAACGTGCGTGTGTGTAGTTGTAAACTTATTCACACTTTTTATGTGATAGTTTAAGTTCCTCATTTGGAGGGGCCGCAGTGTAACGTTATTATCATGATCTTGCATTTTGCAACAAATGGACTGTTGGGGCTTCGTGCACTTGCAGAGACGTTAAATCAGTTATTTACGTACAATAAAGACCCAGCATTCATTGAAGGAATGCATATCGCCCACTGCCTTTTACACACAAAACTAAGATCATCTTGCAAATGACATCATGCACAACCTCAGGGCATGTTAAGAAATCTGTTAGAGGTTTTAGCTGAAAATCTCTAAAATTGACAGTCGTAGCCGTTTTTGTAAGATCATTAAGCTGTGGCAGCCAACTTAACTCCAACAGTTTCATTCAAATCCATCTATCAGACTGAGATATTTTGCTAACAGACACAGAGCTGACTACAACAGTTACTGGCAAAGATTTAAACACAAAACGTGTGCGATCAGTTGTTTACAGTTTGTTCTGAGGATGACTCTCTGCAACTACTGGCCCTGTTAGACCTCAGTGCTGCATTTGATTCAGTTGATCATAAAATTTACCACCGAGACTTGAATATGATGTGGAGATTACCGGAACAGCTCTAAATTGGTTTAAATCAAATCTATCTGGTAGATTCCAGTTTATAAATTCAGAACTAGTTTGAAGGGACGGTCCACCTCAATCCAGGGAACTGGATTGTGAAATGGTTTGGAGAGTGATGTTAAAAATGCCAAGTCAATGTGTACATTTAAGAAAATTATCAAAACTGAATTGTTAAAAAAAAAATGAAGTAGCTTAATGTGTATTGTATTAGAGCTAGAAAAATTAGAAAGTTATTCATTTTGTTCTGTTACTTGAAGATTATTATTGTTTGAACTAATTGTTTGAAAAAAGAGGCATAATTAATAAGATTTTCTTCTTTCTGCCACCTTTCATTTTATATTTTGTATTCTTATCATTTATGGGATTGTTTTGTATTGTATTTTTAAATGAATAAATTTTATAAATAAATAAATAAAATAAAATAAAAAATGAATCATCACCATACACCAAAGTTAGTCATGGAGTTCCTCAAGGTTCAGTGCTTGGTACAATATTCTTTACCTTGTACATGCTTCTATTTGGTAATGCTATTAAACAGCATGGGATACATTTTCATTGTTATGCTGATGATACACAATTATATTTGTCCATGAAACCCATTGAATCCAATCGGCTGCTTAGACCACAAGCATGTCTTAAAGACATAAAAACCTATGACTCTAAATTTTCTGCTTTTTAATGCAGACAAGACTGATGTTTTAGTTTTTGGACCTGAGCATCTTAGGAATAAATTTTTCAGTCTTGCACCCTCCTTGGATGGCATTAATCTGCCTCCAGTTCTAATGATAAAAATCTTAGTGTTATTTTTGATCAGACATGTTTTTTATCCCCCACATTAAAAACGTTACTAGAACTGCCTGCACTTGCATAAATTACTAAAATTAGAAACATCTAAAAATGATGCAGAAAACCTGGTTCATGCATTTGTCATGTCTAGACTGGACTATTGCAATTATTTCTTATCTGGGTGTCCAAATACTTCTATGTAGCTTCCAATTTACATATGTTTGTGCGTGTCAGTGGCCCAGCCTGCTTATAACTTCTCTCTCTCTGTCTCCTCATTGAATTGATAAAGCTCCCCGGATGAGAAGCGAAACGTCTTCTGTTACAAATAAAGTCCAGTTGTTTCTGTATTGAACGCCTTTTTTGATTTTGATTAAATGTTACATCATTTTCTTAATATATGCCACATATTTAATTCAGCAACTACAAAGAGTTCTGTCTAAATTACATTTTATTAGATGGTAGTGATGGCAGTCAAATGGTTAACCTCCTGTTGATGTGGTTTTGCTTCTTATTGCATGGCGCCACCTCCTGTTTGATAGAAGGTACAGCTTCAAATATCTGGGAAGATTCATAATAATAATAATAATAATAATAATGAATTCAATTTATGACGCACTTTTCATTAATGAAAATCTCAAAGTGCTTCATCAGCTTCAACTCAAAGACATGGACGTTTGCTGATTTCCTCCTCCTGCTGCCCTTGGGTCAAACGGACCCACTGTCTCGCGGAGTCCTCAAGGGTCGTTTTGACCCAAGGGCAGCAGGAGGGTTAAACGTTAGCTTATTTTCCCTCCTCTGCTGTGAGAAGTTAATGGATTTGAATGAAGCAGTTTAATGTCTGGTTTGTGCGAAGCGTTTATACGTGCGCTGTCAGGTGAAACCAGATTACCGTATTTCCCGGAATATAGGTCGCGGCTTTTTATAATTTTTGCATGCCCTGCGACCTATATTCAGGTGTGACCTATTTATGGCTTTTTATAAAATAAGCTGATTTGCAGTGTTGGGCAACGCTAATTAAAAAATTAGTTCCACAATTTCTAAAACGCTTATTAATTTTTTTAGGTCCACAATTTCAAAAGCACAAATGTCTTATGAAAATTAGGGGAAGCTAATCTAATCCGCTATTTATATATTTATATATTATATATATATATATATTATATATATTTATATATATATATATATATATAATATATATATTATATATATTTATATATTTATATATATTTATATATAGCCGGCAGCGTTATCAATATTTGCACTACACTGCCAACTGAAAAGTAACAAAAATGATCCTAAAAGGATGAAATTACAAAAATCAAAGGATTTATTTAATACTTTACGTACATATATTCTATTCGGCCACGAAATTAACAAAAAATAGAATGATCTTTTAATCCCTAAAACCACTTTTAAATCTCAAATACACGGGTGTGTCGCCACCGCATTTATACATAAAAGTAACCCAAATACATAAAACTAACGACTCACCGTCGAATGGTCGACACAAAACACACAATAAAATCCTCCGGCCACGTTAATTTGGCTTGAAACAGCGGGGTTCTCTGCGGATTTATCCATTAGTAACCCAGCACAACCAACCAGCTGGACACAGAGTTAGCGTCTATAGGTAGTCAACAGATTTAATGAAAAGTAACTAAAATACATAAAAATAACGACTCACCGTCAAATGGTCGACACAAAACACACAATAAAATCCTCCGGCCGCGTTAATTTGGCTTGAAACAGCGGGGTTCTCTGCGGATTTATGAAGAGACCGAGCGCAGCCAGCTAGCCACAGAATTAGCCCCTGAGTTCACCTCTGACCCGGAAGATGTCAAGATGGAATAGTCCATTTTTAGTAGGGGGATAAAGAAATCGACCGTTTTTTTTATTGCGTATTTAAAGCTCCACTGACATCATCTTTTAACTTTCCATAAAATGGCACAACATATATATATATTAAGATTGACCCCTGATCGTTTCTGCTAAAACAATGTTAAATTAATTAGAATTCCTCTCTAAAATAGTTTAAAATTAGCGCCGTTTTTTTAACACGATAAATAGGGATTTCACCGTCGCAGGATGATGACGTCATGACAAGGAGCGTCTCTACTGCGCCACTTGAAAACAATGGAGGAGCTACAAACTCGATCCGTCCAATTTAGCCATTTAAAAGTTAATAATTTAGCGGATTGTCTTCAGAGAAGCCAAAGTTATTTCCAGTAAACAGCAGGTTATAATGTTTTTCAGCTCCTGCTGGTTTTTGGAGACTTCCACTTCATGAGGTGAGCTGCTGTGTGTGGTTACATGAGCTGCATGTGGACGAGGCAGAGAACATGTACATCATCTCCACAGCACTGAAATGGTAATATATTAGTTAATGTTTCTAATAATTATTCAACATTATCATTTATTAGTTTGTGTACAAAACAATTTGCACAGGCTCCTGCAGCTGTTGATTATTTTGCTTCAATTTGTCAGCTTTGTTATTTAATCCAGTCAACATGTTTACAATATTTCATATTTATTTTTCTATTTAATTTGGACATCACTTGGTGTTATAGTGGTGTATCATTAAAATGATGGAAATACTGTACATGACATTAGTTTGACCCATTGTCTTAATATACAGTATACTGCATATAATATATACTGTGTGTGTCTGTGTGTTTTATCATCAATTCACAGAAATATCTTCACCTGAAGAGTGGACACAGGTGGCGGTTCTGTGAAGAAGCTGGAAGCACCTGTTGTGAGGCTGAGGAGTTCTGGCGTGGGTCACGGCCAAACAGTGACTCTGAGTTTACTGGCCTGTTGTTTTGTGTACTTGAATAAAGCGTTGGCTGAAGCAGAACGTCTGGTGCTTGAGTGACCGCGACAACGTTACACCAGAAATACTACAGAAATACTACAACTTGCCAGAGCATTGACATGAAAATGAATCAATGAAAATATAAATTTAATATTTTTTCTGACAGTTCAAATGAACATATTGTTTGAAAAAAAAGGATAACAATGAACCAAGTGTTTATGTAGTTATGTGTAAATAAAGTTACAGTAGTACACTATATTATCTGTTAGTGTTGAGTTATTCTTTGTGAGAATATTTGTGTATCTGTTTTAATTTCATTCGTTCATCTACAACTCACAGAAAGTACTTTAGTAAAAACAAAATTGGTGAATGTTAAAAAAACATTTTATTAAAGTAAAACCATCCCATATTATCAAATATATGAAAACCTATGGGGAAACATTAATATGAACAGATTATCAAAAAAAATAGAGTTTAAAATATATCAACAAGTGGTGTTTGACTTCATCAGCTCCTTAAAAATGACACTTTACAGCTGTAAATCTGCAAAATCAGAACTTCTTCAGACTCCAACACCCTCCTCGTCCACCCCTCGTTGATGTCCAGGTGTTGTAGGTCTGGATGCAGAGGACATCTGTCTAGTTTCTATTCAAGGTTTGTTCTCCACCACCTGGGTGCACTCTTCAGGTGAAGATATTTCTGTGAATTGATGATGAAACACACAGACACACACAGTATATATTATATGCAGTATACTGTATATTAAGACAATGGGTCAAACTAATGTCATGTACAGTATTTCCATCATTTTAATGATACACCACTATAACACCAAGTGATGTCCAAATTAAATAGAAAAATAAATATGAAATATTGTAAACATGTTGACTGGATTAAATAACAAAGCTGACAAATTGAAGCAAAATAATCAACAGCTGCAGGAGCCTGTGCAAATTGTTTTGTACACAAACTAATAAATGATAATGTTGAATAATTATTAGAAACATTAACTAATATATTACCATTTCAGTGCTGTGGAGATGATGTACATGTTCTCTGCCTCGTCCACATGCAGCTCATGTAACCACACACAGCAGCTCACCTCATGAAGTGGAAGTCTCCAAAAACCAGCAGGAGCTGAAAAACATTATAACCTGCTGTTTACTGGAAATAACTTTGGCTTCTCTGAAGACAATCCGCTAAATTATTAACTTTTAAATGGCTAAATTGGACGGATCGAGTTTGTAGCTCCTCCATTGTTTTCAAGTGGCGCAGTAGAGACGCTCCTTGTCATGACGTCATCATCCTGCGACGGTGAAATCCCTATTTATCGTGTTAAAAAAACGGCGCTAATTTTAAACTATTTTAGAGAGGAATTCTAATTAATTTAACATTGTTTTAGCAGAAACGATCAGGGGTCAATCTTAATATATATATATGTTGTGCCATTTTATGGAAAGTTAAAAGATGATGTCAGTGGAGCTTTAAGGATCGTTTTCATCGTAACTATAATTATTTTTATGTTAAATGTACATTAACAAGCAGGATCAATGTTAGGGATGTAGGTGACTGGCCGGGACGCGGCGGGGCCAGGGCCCCATGCTGATTGGGATCCCCAGGCAACGGCATCATTTGCCTACATGGTAGATCCGAGTCTGTTCTCCGCTCTGCTCCCTCCCCCTCCAACCCTCCCTCCTCTCTGCTCTTTACGGTGAGGGAGGGGAAAAAGGTAAAACAAGCAGCTACGGAGCCAGCATAAGAGCTTGTAAATAAGTTTATTGGTTTTTACTGATAGATAATTAGTTATTAGCGGTACTGCATTTTAAATAAAAATAGCACAAATCCGCTTATGAATTATAAAAGTTAGTCAAACCACAAAAACGCTGACAAAAAGTTTAGGTCCACTGTAAGCGGATTAGCGCTTTAGC
>JBBPBX010049096.1:0-25493 GCA_038048925.1 Garcialebias charrua
TGTATTCGTATCATATATGGGATTATTTTGTATTGTATTTTAAAATGAATAAATTTATAAATCATAAAATTTTAATAATTTCAACTGATGAAATAATATATTTGTTGGGTGAACATAGCACTTCCTACTAATAATTATTATAGCTCTTTTTGTAAAATAAAAATAGGATTAGTAATTGTTTTGAATGCTTTTCCCTAAACTTCAATACAATAGATGAAATATGGAACAATCATTACATTAAACAATATATACAAAGCTTTGTCATTCAAAAACTATTTTACTTTATACAGTAATGTAATTGGTTTTATTTTTATTTTTAAGTAATTTACATGGGATTTCCATGTCCGCTTATCAATTGCACCCAAAAGTTTTAATTAATTATGAATTTCAATGCTGTAAATTTTTAAAAGTTGTTTAAAGTTAAAACTATTAATATTGACAAAGTTGAGAATTTTATGGCAAGAAAGTTAATTCTCGATAATCCAGGTACCAAATCCAATAATTCTCAGTTGATTCATCTGGACAGTTTTTTTTTTTTTTATACAAACTGGATGGAGGATAGATGGTGAAACGTTTCTATAAAAAAATAAACTGTCCAGATGCCCGACTGAGAATTGTTGGGTTGAGAATTTTTTGTTTATCTGATGGGGATTTCAATTTTTTTGAAGGCTAAATACAAATAAAAGGTGAACATTAATTTATTTGTATAGTTTATAGTTTTTATGAGGCTTTTATATTGTTTATATCGATATCGAATTATATCAATATTGACCGAAATTAAGAAATATATCTTGATAAACGTTTTGGCCATATCGCCCAGCTCTAACATACATACACACACAAAACTCCAAAATAAATTCTCACCCTGTACTAAAAACAGTTTCAGCTTCTCACCACCACCAGCTGGTGAGAGGTGGAGACGTCAATTTGAACCCCGCCCACTGGAACTGGTACTGAAAGCATAGTGGAAACACAACGTGTATCATACCAAGTAGAGTAGAGTCCTCCTGTACCGGTACTACAGGTACTAATGGAAAAGGAGCATAATGACTGTTTGAACCAAAGGATGGATCGAGCAGCATGTCTCTAAGAAAAATGCGAGGGAGGCCCTTGACATGACATGGTGACATGGTGGACGCTCAGTGATTTGAGCTCTTTAGCATAGCATTTTTTCACACAAAGGTTTTAATAAAAAGTCTGTAAACGTTAGCTTCTTTTTGCAGTGAAAAAACTTTTTACACGAAGGCATGGGTTTCAACTATGAATTTTGGAGCTCAACAAGACTTGGGTTTATTCCTGAGGACGGCATGTTAGCTTAGCTTGTAGCTTAGCTTCTCAGCGTAGTTGCTTTTAACAATCCAAAAATGTGATTTTGGACGGTTAAAACAGATTTTAAAGAGAAAAGAGAAAAGGAAGGGTCAGTCAAGAGCACCGGAGTTGAGCTGTGTCTTAAATAGAAAGGGAGAGACACGAAGAAACGATAAAGCCGGTAAATGAAAATGAGATTGATAATTTTCATTCGTCATGCGATTGATTTGTTTATCATAACAGTCCTACTTGTAGTTTATCATACAAACCTGTAAATTTTAATTCTACACTGTTTTAGCAATAAGAAGTTGTGACTGTTTGGATGAGCTTAACTTGATTATATTTAGAACCATACTGAGAGGTGACTGCGCTGTGTCAAGTGTAATTCAATAAATAATCAAATATGAAAAATAAATGGTCTTAAAAGACTACATGAGCTGTCCTTGAGTTATTCCAATCTGGCTTCAAACCTCTCCACAGCACTGAAACTGCCCTACTGAAGGTTTTTAATGACTTATTCTTATCCACAGACACAGGTGATTCCGTGCTGCTTGTCCTATTGGACCTTACATCCACTTTTGACACCATTGACTATGAGATCCTCATTGCTAGGTTGGAGCAGTGGGTGGGCATCACAGGGTCAGCTCTCAGTTGGTTCAGATCCTACCTCACTGACAGATCCTTTTGCGTTTCCATCAACGATTTTAGTTCTGCAGCGGCAGCACTTAAATGGGGGGTTCCGCAGGGGTCCATCCTGGGTACTCTCCTATTCTCCTTATACCTGCTGCCACTTGGTGCTATTTTCTGGAAACACAACATGCCTTTCCACTTCGACGCCGATGACTGTCAAATTTACTTCCCCCTAAGACACAATGTTACATGCTCTATTCAACCTCTGCTCGACTGCCTGACTGACATCTGTAAGAATTAATGAGGAGGTCAATATTAATATTGACCTCTTTATCCTTAATTAATCTACTTATTCAGATTGAATAGTAAATTCACGGATTCTGTTCTTTTTCAGTTTACCCAATATTTCTGTGATCTTTATGATGGATAAATAAACAGAGCCATTAAGTGACAAAGACGTTAACTTAGTTTGATATGTCAAAGAGACACTATCATTTATTTAAAATAAATCAACTAAATTAACACCATTACACTTGATTGACATGATTTCACTTTCTTTCAAATTAAAACGTCAGCACACTTAAATTTAACACAACAGACTTCAATATTGGATGTTAACATATTTAGTCTGTGGGCTCTTTAAACTTAAAAATATAGTTTCCAGCTTAGTTTGAGAGGGGAAAGAAATAGGAGGAAAGATTTAAGAAGAATTGGGAGGTTAAGAGAGGAAGTTTATCTTGCATTTATGAAACCAGATGACACTCTTCTGTACGCGTCCAGCTAAGATATCATCACACCTCCAGCAAGCAAACAGCTGCTCCTTTACCTTAAGACGTCCGCCTTGGTTCTGGTAAAGAGCTGTGGTCAACTTTAGACTGACAAGTCGTCGGTCCCGCAAGTCCAAGCTGGACTCCACGCGTGTTTACCTTGTCGGTGTCGGTGATACTCGCTTTCATCGGCAAAAGTCGTGACAGTCGTGGTTTCTTGGCTCAAGATAATTTATTCCAGGAAGGAATAACAAACGCTCGTTCGAGGTGGACTCATAACAGCCTGTTATCAGTCCTTAGCTGAAGACGCAGGTCGTTAGCTCTTGACCAAAACGTACTCAGCTCCTTGGGAAAGTTCACATCTCCTTTGAAGTTCCCAGCAACTCTCTGGCGCGTTCTCGCACAGTTTAGAACTTAAAGAGCAGGCACAAAGAGAGGAGTTCACTTGTCTTATCAGAACCCAAGGTTACAGCAGCAGAGGGAAATTGTTTAGGAAAAGACAGAGCAGCTGGAGCCTTGTTCATGAAAAACAACGGATTAAACTGTCTTCTTATTTCTAAACAAAACAGTCGGGTCTCTGTGACCCGCAATTTCACCTTTAACATAGCAGTGAACACAGTTTAACTCTCACAGAATAACACAGCTTAAAAAGCACACATCATGAAAATGACAAAAGTTATTCTTTTGATCACATTAGAATAAAATCAAAGATAGAAATAGTCTCTTTTGGTGACTATATTTATCAGATTATAGCTAAATGAATGATTTTGTAGTAAATGTCTTGCTTCACTGAGAGGTCAGTAAAGGTCATCACTGGACAGTTCAAAAGTACACAGGTGTCTTAAAAGTGGACAAGGTCATGTCCACTACATCTCCCCCCTTTTGGAAGCCATCGCCAGTCCTTGGGGATGGGGTCCAACACGAAAGGAAACCTTGAACTGTCTTTGATCTTGAAGTAATCCAGCAAGTGGAAAAGAAAAATCAAAAATTATAATCCCATAAAGTTTTGGAAATTCCATACTGTTCAGAGGTAATCCCATTGCGAAAAGCTTTTAATCCTTCGGAAAACAAAGTCTGTTAACTCTTGGAAAACAAAGTCTGTGATCCTTTGGGAAACAAAGTCTTATAATCCACAGCGGTAATTCCATAGCAGTAATTCCACAACGATTAGCTTTGTTGATTGATCAGCACCAATTGTTTTCATAATCAGCATGGAGAGGGGATCCCTCGATTGACGCAGAGGAGGCGGCCCTTGGACGAAGGTTGAAGACCAAGCGTTGGAGCTGCAGGTCCCACATCGAAGGTTGTTGGCTGGTTGGTTTCCAGTCAGTGCCACTCTGGTTCTATGTGTCATGCAATTATGTGGATTTTTAAGGTGGGCTTATGATTGGGATTTTACATTAAGCCTTACCTATATGCACCTGGTATGTAAGCTATCATGGTTTAGATCAGCTACACTTACCAATTAAGGGGTGGATCAATTCTGTAAATTTAGATATAGGGATTTGTACCTATAAAATTTTGGAGGGCTTCTGTAACGAAGGCCTCTAATTCCAAACTATTCCTCCATTCATTACTTAGTTTAGGTTAAACTAAAATAAAAATGAAATATAGTTTGATCTAAATGTCTGTTGTCTTTTAGACGAACGACGTAGGATTTGGTATTCCTAATAAATTTTGAAGTCTATGGCGAGACTCATCAAAATAAATAGACAATCTAGAATAGAAACGATCGAATCGGTTCAATTTAGAAATTATGAGACCAGTGTAGTTTATTGTACCTTAAGTAGCTTTAAACTACATTGACTCTTCGACGATTGAGATTTAACAAAACGAACTGCATGTTGGCATAGTTAAATCCATATCATTCATTAACCCATGTTAATACAAAACCTTTTTGGCTGGGAGTGTTCAGAACCAAAACAATATCTCAACTAATGACAACAGTAATGACTAAACAACAAGGAAACAAACGTTTCACTGCTTCGACACACTCCTGTCGTCAGATTCCAAAGTGCAACACACAAGAAAAACAGGTCTCAACTTTATGACCGAGGTCAAATTAAATCTCGTGGATTTAAACGGTTGTTAAGATTAGTTTTTGTTGTGGGTTTTAGGCTTAGCGTTTCTAAGTTCAAATTGGACAATGCGACTTATAGGGTGGGAAATACGGTAGTTTAAACCTGATTAGTTTATTTACTAACTTGTGTTTGGACGACCTTATTATCCCATGAAGTCGGTGTGTTTGTGAGATCTTTGTCTTTTGTGGAGTCATTGAACGCCTTGTAAGGTTTGATCTGATTTCGATGTACCCATTTAGCAATTGGCTCTTTGCGGCCTTTGCTGATTTTGATTTCGTAGACGACTGAGGACACTTTGTCTGTTATCAGATGAGGTCCAGTCCACCTGGGCATTAGTTTGCGGGCGAGAGTTCCGGTCTCGGACCCTCCTTTCCCGGTTGCTGGGGCGAACGTATAGTACCAGACTCTGTCTCCCACTTGGAGTTCATTGTGAGAGGCCTTCTGGTCATAGTACGCCTTACGTCCTTCAGCGGATTTTTCCAGGTTTTTCTGGGCGAAAGCAAAAGTGTTTCTGAGGTGTACATTCAAATCTTTGTCTTTGGCATGGCCTAACATCACCCCCCTTTGGTCATGGGGGACCACGATCACAGGTGAGGACGTCCGTCCATGGGCACAAGTTAGGATGCCACCGTTTAGTTTAAGCTGTTCGCGCAGCTGAGAGAAGACGGTACACAGGAATCGTTTAGGTTTTGGCCAACGTATCTTCTTACGTTTACCTCTTTCCGTGTAATTCAGGTGTGTCACAACTGTCGGCGCAATCGCTGGTGTGTCTGATTGTACAGACTGCGACGGGTCACTGTCGTTGTGTGCGTCTTCCCACCTCTCGACTGAAGAGAGGCTCTTTGAGTCGGTAAAAACTATGTCATTTCTGACTAGTTCTAGACTCAAATGCTCCTGAACCAAGGTTTCATTGAAAGCTTGGCTGATAGCCGATTTACCTGTCCCAGGGGACAGTACAGCAGCCTCGGTGTGGGGTCCTTGGATCTCCACACCTTTCTCTACCTGTGGTAGGTAATGTGAGTTTGCCCCCTTCTTGTCTGAAGAGGGGTCCTCGTAGTCTGCAACAATGATGTCCAAGTGACTGTCAGCGTTTGGTTGACTGTCATCTTCTGGACTCAGATGCCCTTGAACCAAGGTTTCATTGAAAGCTTGGTTGATTGCCGAATTACCCGTCTCAGAGGACAGTACAGCGTCATCGGTGTGGGATCCTTGGATCTCAACACCTTTCACTACCTGTGGTAGGCAGTGGTCAGGGAGTGCTGAATGTGTCAGCTCACAGAGGAGGTTCTCTTGTTGGGCCAGAGATTGGTCCAACTTTTGGGTCTCTTCTGTCTCACCTGTAGTTGAAGGTTCACTTACCGGGCTTGTGACCACGGTTGGGGAGTCCCTCGTGGCCACTGCGGTACCTGCGGTTAGGCAGTCTGTACCACAACGAGGAGGCACTTTTATTGGCAGGGGTTTTCTCACTGTTGCCCACATTTCCTGTTGACCATAATCTATAATCGCGTTGAAGCGGTTTATAAAATCTTGGCCAACCAAAAATGGGAATGAGTCAAGTGTAGACACGTACACCGGGTGGTGTAGTGTCATTTCGCCAATCTTCATGTGAACCATAGCCATAGCTGTTAGGGTTGTTCCCGTCTCTGCGAGACCCTGTAGCTCAATAGCACATTTCTCAAAGGGTATTTGCCTGTCAACACCGTTAGCGGCGGTCCTCAGCTCCTCGAACAGCTTGGCCGACATAATGGTTATATCAGCACTACCATCCAGGAGGGCTTCACGCTCAAGGACACCTTCCAGTGTGATAGGCAGGTAAGCTTTCTTAGCCACCCCCCTTTGTATAAAGTTACACAGAAACCTCACAGGTCTTGGCCCACGTTTCTGTTCACGTGTGACTCTGTCTGTGTAATCTTGCTTACTGTCAGCATCTTGTTGGCTGTCAGCATCATGACCTTCAGGATGTTGTTGTGTGTCAGCAATTGGTTTGCTGTCAACATCCATGGCAATGTAGGTAGTAGTGTGCGCTGAGTTAACCATGTGCTCTGAGTTATCAAAGACAAGGTCACTCAATGTACCAGTTCGGTCATCCTCTGTATCATTCAAGTTTTCAAACAACCAACTTATGTCCACTATCTCCTCAGAGCATAGAGGTATGTTGCCTTTTTTCTGGAACTCCTGTGATTTTCTGCTACTCCCGGACTGTCCAGTCCGCAGTGCAGGGGCAGGAGCTTTGCTCGGTGTAGACCGCGGAGGGTCACTTAAAGAGCGGGCGTCCACCGTTTGTGGTTTTTTGCTTATCTCGGGCAGCTTCGTCCGAGGTGCAGGGACAGGACGTGTGCTCGTCCTTTGAAATCGTTTTATGTACTCTGGGTCTTGTCTGAGCCACTCTGGCTCATTGTTCCAGCGGACACCTTCATGTCGTGGTTTTTTAGTTCGAAAAACATGTTTCTTCTCGCCTTTTTTAGGAGAGGGAGTTGATGAACTTGTCCCTTCCAGCTCCAGCGAGTGGGATTTGACCTTGTCTTGGTAATGTAGTTCACGCTCTGGTTTTGTTTTTAACCAGATCGGGTCAGGGAGTTGACGAACATCAAAACCATTTATAGCACGCCGTTTTATTTTTAATTGCTCAATCTCACTTTTTAACTCAAGTTGTTCTTGTTGAAAATTTTCTCTTCTGCGAATGTTATCTTGCCTGAACAATTCAAGTATTTCTGTGTGCAGCTGTAAAGCTTCATCACAATCGTTATCTCCCATCTTTTTGTTTTGAATTTGTTTGATCTCACGTTTTAACTTAAGTTTTTCTTGTTGAAAAGTTTCTCTTCTGCGAATGTTACTAAGCCTTAACGATTCAAGCTTTGCTGTGAGCAGCTGTAAAGCTTGATCATAATTGTTATCTCCCATCTTTTAGTTTTTTATTTTGTGTGAAAAAATCAAAAGATTGTTCTCATGTTAGTGTTTGCAAATAAATATTCACTTTTAATGTAGCACTGAGTCAAATAAACTAATCAGCTGAGGTTTACGCGTTTCACTGTGTAATAAGTATTCATAGGTACCTTATATCAGGTTTTTACCCTCAATGAACTTTGTAAAAGTTAAATGCACTCTTGCAGTGTTAACTTTAAAATAGAACTTACGTTCAAACAACAGTTACTAACTAACCCAAGCAGCCTGATTTCCGTTTTTTCTTACTCAAACGCTTATAAAAGAGGGCTGACTTAAATGCAATGACTTCACTAAAATGTGACAGGATGCTTTTATTTTGCTCCAAGAGAATGTATTTCAGATTCAGTAAAACTGTTTTGAGTTGTCGCAGTTATCTGGATTGAAAAATGTAATTTTGTTTGTTATTTTAAACTTTTTATTTAAAATAAACTGGAGTCATTAATTTTACACAGAAAAACGTTAAAAATGCCATTTTTAACTAAAAGTGTACAGATGTACAACAATTCTGTTTAAAATTCAGAGATGCGAAGAGCTTAATGTGGAAACGCTCTGTTCTCCATCATTTTTTTTTTTTTTATTTAATTTGAAAATCAAATAAAAATTCCCTTTTGAGTGTCATTATAAATCTCTTCAGTATTTAAAATGAGCATAAATTGTTTGTCTGTACCTTTGTTATTCTAAAATTTTTTATTTAAAATAAACAGGAATTTTTGTTTGTGTACAGAACAATTTTAAAAGCTGGTAACTCACCATAAAAATGCTGACTTCTTTATGATGTTTTTTGTGAATGTGACTGTTCGTCACTCAAAGTGCACCAGGAAATGACGACACAAATAGGCGGGTCGACGCAGCGCGTCACCAGCTCTGCTGTGCTGAGCGAGGCGGAGCTCGCTACACAGATACGTGACGTCAACCAATCAATCACAGCGGTTGTAGTTCATTCCAAGCGTTCATGGTAAATGAAGTTTTCTTACCTTCGCCCAATGCAGTACCGGAAATGACGACAAAGTGGGTTGGTCGCAACGGCGTGCGTTCCCACTACAGCGAATCAGCGTTCGCCACGAGTGATTGACAGCTCACAGCTCTCGTTTCATCCAATCACAGCTCATAAACAAACGTGTACTTGGACACGTAGCTCTTTAACGTTACGCTTAGCACAACAGAACACAACTTTATAGACTCGTAACCAACTCAAACGCTTCGAATTAACTCCCCAAAACTCTGAAACGTGGCAATCACATTTAAAACAGGCACGACTAAGCTACGCTCAGTAACCAGCACGTCAACTGTAACACGACACGGACTCCCTCGGAGCCGCGTTCAGGTCGGTTCCGTCCACTTTAAAGGAGCAGAACTCGGGTTTCAGAACCACTATCCGACACCGTTCTAACAGTTATATGCTTCTATGACCTGCTCCAACATGTAAAATACCACAACAGCAATCTTGTAGATGTTAAATTAGCTTTCAGGCTTCTGACTCGGCGGTCAAACAAAGCGTTGTACAGGAGTCTGCGTGAACTGGACCGAAACAGGACCAGAACCCCCACAGACCACGGCTGACAAAACTTCACCTGAATGCTTCCAACAGCGTCTAACAGAGATGAAACAATAACAATCTCACAGCTTCAAATGATAAAAACATGCAGAATCTGCCTGCTTTGAACACTTCCAGCCAAAATCATTATCCTCAGAGTTTAAAACTTGGATCCGTTTATGCAAACATGACGTTACAGTTCATGAGAAACCACAGAAATCAATAAACTTTCAGAACCGGTACGAGCCACCAGATGTAAGAATTAATGAGGAGGTCAATATTAATACTGACCTCCTTTTTATCTTAATTAATCTACTTATTCAGATTGAATAGTAAATTCACGGATTCTGTTCTTTTTCAGTTTACCCAATATTTCTGTGATCTTTATGATGGATAAATAAACAGAGCCATTAAGTGACAAAGACGTTAACTTAGTTTGATATGTCAAAGAGACACTATCATTTATTTAAAATAAATCAACTAAATTAACACCATTACACTTGATTGACATGATTTCACTTTCTTTCAAATTAAAACGTCAGCACACTTAAATTTAACACAACAGACTTCAATATTGGATGTTAACATATTTAGTCTGTGGGCTCTTTAAACTTAAAAATATAGTTTCCAGCTTAGTTTGAGAGGGGAAAGAAATAGGAGGAAAGATTTAAGAAGAATTGGGAGGTTAAGAGAGGAAGTTTATCTTGCATTTATGAAACCAGATGACACTCTTCTGTACGCGTCCAGCTAAGATATCATCACACCTCCAGCAAGCAAACAGCTGCTCCTTTACCTTAAGACGTCCGCCTTGGTTCTGGTAAAGAGCTGTGGTCAACTTTAGACTGACAAGTCGTCGGTCCCGCAAGTCCAAGCTGGACTCCACGCGTGTTTACCTTGTCGGTGTCGGTGATACTCGCTTTCATCGGCAAAAGTCGTGACAGTCGTGGTTTCTTGGCTCAAGATAATTTATTCCAGGAAGGAATAACAAACGCTCGTTCGAGGTGGACTCATAACAGCCTGTTATCAGTCCTTAGCTGAAGACGCAGGTCGTTAGCTCTTGACCAAAACGTACTCAGCTCCTTGGGAAAGTTCACATCTCCTTTGAAGTTCCCAGCAACTCTCTGGCGCGTTCTCGCACAGTTTAGAACTTAAAGAGCAGGCACAAAGAGAGGAGTTCACTTGTCTTATCAGAACCCAAGGTTACAGCAGCAGAGGGAAATTGTTTAGGAAAAGACAGAGCAGCTGGAGCCTTGTTCATGAAAAACACGGATTAAACTGTCTTCTTATTTCTAAACAAAACAGTCGGGTCTCTGTGACCCGCAATTTCACCTTTAACATAGCAGTGAACACAGTTTAACTCTCACAGAATAACACAGCTTAAAAAGCACACATCATGAAAATGACAAAAGTTATTCTTTTGATCACATTAGAATAAAATCAAAGATAGAAATAGTCTCTTTTGGTGACTATATTTATCAGATTATAGCTAAATGAATGATTTTGTAGTAAATGTCTTGCTTTACTGAGAGGTCAGTAAAGGTCATCACTGGACAGTTCAAAAGTACACAGGTGTCTTAAAAGTGGACAAGGTCATGTCCACTACACATCAGGGACTGGATGGCTTTAAATTTCTTAAGTTTCAATGAAAAGTCTGAAGCCATATTGTTCCCTCCCAACGACACGATCACGAACCACTGCATCAACCTTTTGCTCTAGACCTGTCTGAAAAACAAAGAGTCACAAATCTGGGAGTGATAATGGATCCTTCCATGAAACTCAACAGTCATGTAAACATGATCGTTAAATCCTGTTTTTTCCAGCTGAGGCGACTGTCCAAGCTGAAGCCCATACTATCAAAAAATAACCTGGAGACAGTAACACATGCATTCATTACATCTAGGCTCTATTACTGCAAGTCACTCCTGTTTGGTATCAGTCAGACCACCATTGCATGACTACAACTGGTCCAGAACGCAGCAGCGATTTTTAACCAGTACAGTACAGTCAAAAGAGAGCACATTACACCAGTCTTGGCCTCCCTGCACTGGCTACCGGTTCATCTTCGAATCCAGTTCAAAGTGCTCTTGTATATTTACAAATTGCTGAACAGCCCCTCCCCCATCTCTCTGATTTGCTACTCCCGTATGTCCCACAACGTGCTCTGAGGTCAGCAGACCAGTTACTTCTAACAGTTCCAGGAACTCGTCTTAAACACAGAGGTGACAGGGCGTTCTCTGTAGCAGGACCAAGACTTTGGAACGAGTTACCTCTGCTTGTCAGACAGGCCCCTCCCTCTCGGTTTTCAAATCCCATTTAAAAACCCACTACTAATCTGTTGCTTTCAACACCAGATGATCTGTGTTTGGTCGTTATATTTATTATCTGCAACGTTTTTATGTCTATTTTTTGTACTTTATTTTGTATGTTGCCTATGTGTTGCCTGTTTGTTTGTTTGTACAGCATTTGGTTGGCCTTGTCGCTGTTTTACGTGCTCTATAAATAGCATGGTATGGTAAATCTACATGAGTTGAAAATCTTATTTTGGCAAGGGTGGGGGAGAGATAAAGCAGGATTAGAAATAGTCTGTTTAAATCAAAATATTAGTAATATCTTTGTCACTTATGGTCAAAGTATTTGCTCAGTTGCCAGCCCTCATGTACCATGTTGATTCTATCTGTGATCAGTTCATTAGACAAGGCATGTTGGTAACTGTTCAGTTGGTGTCCAGTTTGTTGCAGCTCCAGTGGAAACAAGACCTCGAATTGGGTCTAGAGCTCATCAGTAAGGCCATTGAGATTGACAACAAATGTGACTTTGCGTATGAAACCATGGGAACCATTGAAGTCCAAAGGTGTGATTTAAAAATTGTAACAAAACCAAACATTTTTATTCTGCTTCTTAAAGTGCTTTACATGACCCGTGTGCTTTCTTTACAGGGGAAATCTGGACAAGGCGATAGAAATGTTCAACAAAGCCATCAACCTGGCCAAGTCTGAGATGGAAATGGCCCATTTGTACTCGTTATGTGACGCAGCGTATGCTCAGACTGAAGTGGCCAGAAAGTATGGGCTCAAACCCCCAACACTGTAACATCTCTGCCAGCTGACCACCTGTCTTGATTTGAGTGTTAAATGTGAGACTGTTCGACTTAAATTTTATTCATTTAAAAAAGAAAAAATAATTTTAAAAGAAACTAGGTAGAAACCTGAATATGTGCTGTATTGAAATCGTATTGAAAGGAAGGATTTCTACTCACAATCAAACTGAGGCTACAGTCCAGGTCTCTGTGTCAGGATTAGTGGAGTGGATGGTTTGGGTCGGCACATCCCAATGCTGACACCTAAGTCAACACTACGGTACTGTTAAATCCAGAGTGGTGGGGAATCCACCCAAATGACCATGTTATCGTAAGTGAAATATTGACATATGTGCATTTTGTTGAACCAGTCGTTGACGAGAACGATGCTGTAAAACTAAAATCCACAGAAAATGCTGTGAGAATTTTAGGAAGTTCTGAAAGACACAGTACCGGTAAATCATATCGATGTAGAACTTTTTTTTTTTTTTTTCCCAGTGGCTTCCGCATTGTAACATTTATTACCAGTGCTGAATGCAAGATGAAAACAATAGTTGTGAAATGTCTGTATTTGAGATTAAACAGATTCTGGCCCACAGAGAGGCCTGTTTAGTCATTTTTTAATGATGGGTTTGTTTTTTAATCAATTTACTGCAGATCACTTAATAAATGTAAATGCAATGCTTGATTTGTCTTGAACACTAGAACAATTCGTAGCTGTATGAAACTTTTGGCAAAACCCTTTTGATTAGAAAAACTTTGCCGTCCTTTTTTTTGTGTGTGTGTGTGTGTGTGCGTGTGTGTGTGTGTGTGTGTGTGTGTGTGTGTGTGTGTGTGTGGAATACCCTGAGATTGCGTTTTTGAAATTTTTTGTATTTTTTTTTTTACTTGTGTTAATTTTGAAGAAAATTTTAAAAAATATATATATACTGGGAATCATTTATTTTTTACTGTTATATTTGATTCTAACTTTTGTCCATGTTCTTAAGACATTGTTTCTATCTTTCCACCCTTCTCATTTTTCAGAAAGTTTTTTTCACTGTCCTGCTCTTACCAGACCCACATGCAGCTCTTGAATTCTTCTGATAGATTAGATGATTTGGCTCTCAAGAGGGCAGAAAGTTTTCAGTTTTTAGAAAACTAAAAGGGAGCTGCTCTCGTTCTCTGCCTCTTTAGTAATGTTAAACTAGTGAATTTGTGGCCATATAAAATAACCAAATTATGCACATCTCTTCTGCTGCTGGACAAGATGGCTGCTCAAACAAACATGACTTCAAAACATAGATGTACCCCAAGTTATGGCTGTTAGAATGATACATTCATCAATGATGTTGACTGAAGCTGAAAATACAAAAGTCCTAATAAAAGTATAAATCTTGAAATGAATTCCAATTCTGAAAATGTCCTTATTCTATCATTTTATTTGTTATTTTAAACAAAGTATTTTTTTAAATACATTTTTCATTTTGATCATACAAAACATAAAGAACACAAAACAAAAGATATACCCTTCCCACACCAGATCAGTCACATACATGAATAAATTAAACCAGCACTGGCAAGTTTACCACAAACAAAAAAGGCTGTCGCATGTCTCAAAATCTTTTGACAGACCCCTTAATGTATCTTATTTTTTTCCCAAATGCATATGATAAATTACAACGCCCTTATCCAATGTACATATGCAGGGGGTTGTGGGTCCTTCCAGTTGCACAAAATTAGCCTCCTGGCCAGAAAAGAGCCAAAGGCAATCACATTCTTCTCATATTTACTGAAGGATGAATCCACAGGGATCACCATGAACAGTGAGATGAGTGGTGATGGCTGTACAGTTTTGCCACATTCCAGAAAAGGTGTCAAAAATAGATTGCAAAAAAAATCTGTAGTTGTGGACAGATCTTGGACAACTTGTCTTTGGACCAGTGCAGCCTTTGCACTACCTTGAATTGAATTACAGCATGTCTCAGACAGATTGAAGAAGAGTAAATATTTTAATGATCCTTCTCCAGATTGAGTCTGATATGGATTCCTCAAAGTTTAATCCCATTTCAATTTAAGGAAGTCCAAACTAGACTCATGGTATGAACCGAGCAGTGTACTATAAATCTTGCTTACCCGGAATTTACACTACATGCGTTCCGGCTCCGCCCCGCTCCGCAGGTCGCAGCTGAGCGTCTCAAAGTTTACACTACCTCCGCTCAGCTCAGGTCCGCCTGGATGCGCTGCTCCGAGACGCATGTGCGGGAATTGCGAGATTGCGCGATAAATCAAGTGATAAATAAAGTAAGTCAGAACAAAACAATTCATTCGGTGGAAGAAGGAGAACAACAGTAGAGACTGCTGCCTTGATCTTCTCTCGTAAATGAGCGACAGGACATGGTTTGAGCAACAGGAAGTGATGTATTACATTTCAGAATAAAATACTTTATTTATTTATTTATTTCTTGTATTGCGTTTGTAGGCGTAGTCATAAATGATAGTTTGACAGCATTTTTGTACAAATAAATCCGTATAGAGCTAGGATTAGTCCGCCCGTGGTGATTTTATTTTGTAAATACGGAAGTTGTGCTCGTTCCTTTTCCTGTTGGTGCGACGTAATCTTTAAAAGTTGACTCCGGCACAGCTCCGGCGTCCGGCAGAAATAGGATCGGATCTAATTTTGACGGACTGCCATCCGCTCGCCGCCGCCGTGCGGAGCCAGTGTAAACTCTCTCATTGATTATAATGGGTGCGTATTTGCTGCGGAGGTCGGACCGGAGCGGACCGGAGCCGGAACGCATGTAGTGTAAATTGGGGGTTAGGGCCCCCTTGGTATCACACCTGCATTCCAAAATCTTAGCCACAAAATGTTTAGAGGGATACAAAGGAAAACAATCAGAGTTGGATCTCAAAAAATGTCTTGGTTGCAAATATAAAAAAAGAAAAGAAAAAAAGACTTGTGAGCGTTACACTTTTGTACCAGTTGTTCAAAAGAGGCAAACGTCGTGAATGCACTCTCCACAAGACCCAGGTGTCGAGCTGTATCGGCTACTTACTTACTTACTTACTTAGACTTAGATCCTCCCGCACTCGAGAGCGCATTGGGCGGCAAGCTGTTTCCATTGATCTCTATCCTTGGCGATCACCTCCACCGTGCTCGGGTCGAAGCCCTTCAGGTCTTTCTCAAAGGATCGTCTCCACGTCAGTTTGGGTCTGCCTGTCTTTCTGTTTCCTTGTGGTTTCCAATTGAAGGTAATCTTTGGTAGTCTCTGTGCTTCCATTCTCCGTACATGTCCTGCAAAAATGAGCTTCCTTAGCTTAATTGTTTGGCTCATGGGTCAAACAATTAATCATCATTGTATCAGCTACAGAGGAAGTAAACATGATTACCGTATTTACTGGACTATAGGTGCAGTTTTTTGCCCAATTTGCATGCCCTGTGACTTATAGAGAGGTGAGACTTGTTTATAGATTTTTCCCCATATTTTTAGACCAATTTTTGGCTCAGATATGACCGTTTTTCGTTTTGGCAAAAAAATGGTTCAGTAACACTTTTGTCCGCTAGGGTACACCGACCGTTCCCAACTCGTGTCGCAGCCTCCTCTGGTCGGACACTGTCGCTGCCCAGTCTCCTGCTCTGGAGGTAAGATCTAGCTACTTCACTGTTAGCTCAGTGTTTGTTAGCAATATAGCTCATAAACCACACGACCTAATTTCTTGAAACTTACAGAATGTAATTATTTGGTGTTTATTTACAAACTATAAGCTGTTGGGAGTTATTTGAGATCAAATTTGATGTTTTGTAGACGTAAATGTGTCGCGCTAGCTTCGTTTTTTTTCCACTTGTACTTTGTAGCAAATAGCTCAGAAGATTTGACCATTATGTAAATTTATTAAGGAACGGTTAAGCTAAGACACATCTTTGCTATAATTTTCAGCAGACAAATAATTGTTGTTACCGTGTTAATCTTGTTAAAAGTCCTTCCGTGCATGCTTCTGTGGCAGCCATTTTCAGCAGGGCAAATGACGCGCTGACTCGCCGCGTAGCAGTGACGCATAATAGATGCGACCTAAATAAAGGTGCAACCTGTTAATGGATTTTTCCAATTTATTGTCAATAATTGGACAAAGCGACCTATAGAACGATGCAACCTATCAGGCGGAAAATACGGTATTTGACACAGGTTGGAAAACCAGTACGTCTGTAGAGTTAAATGAACTCCAGAACTGATTCCAAATCTTAACCTCCAGAGCACTATTGGGTTAGAAGTGTAGATTGATATTGATTGTTTAAATTGATTGTACTTTAGATCAACAGAGGACGCAATCTCCTCTGTGGTCCACACTGCTCTCACCCACCTGGAGCAGAAGGACTCCTACGTCCGCATGCTCTTTGTTTACTTCACATCTGCCTTCAACACGTGGATTCCCCGGACCCTGATGGGCAAATTACAGTACTCACACTAGGACTAAGCCCCTCTATGCAACTGAGTCCTGGACTTCTTAACCAACAGACCACAGTCTGTGAGGATCCACAACTTCTCCATCATATCCCTCAGCACTGGCTTCCCCCGGGGCTGTGTGTTGAGCCCCCTCCTGTTCACTCTGCTAATGTACAGTATGTGCATCGACCCATCAAGGCTGTCACATTGTAAAGTTTGCAGATGATACAGCGGTGGGTGCATGCATCAAAAACGAGTCCAGCGGCAGGAGGTGGAACACCTGGAGAGCTGATGCAGGAAAAACAACCTTCACATGAATGTGAAGAAGACAAAGGAGATGGTCGGTCGTGGACTTCAGAAGGAACAAACCCACCCCACCCCGAATAAAGGAGGATCTGCGGTGGAAGTGGTCTCCAGCTACAAGTACTTGGGTGTACACATGAATGATAACCTCAGCTGGAGCAACAACACCACCAGCCTGATCAAGAAAGGTCATCAGAGACTCTACTTCCTCAGATGGCTGAGACGAGCTGGTCTGAGCAGCCCAGTCCTCACCTCCTTCTACAGGTGTGCAGTGGAGAGCATCCTGTGCTCCAGCATCAACGTGTGGCATGGAGGCTGCACAGCTGCAGAAATAAAAGCTCTGCAGAAAAGCTCTGCAGAGAGTGGTGAAGGCTGCACAGAATATGTTGGAGTCAGTCTTCCCACATCACAGACATCTACACCTCCAGATGCAAGAAGAGGGCCACCTGCATGCTGAAAGACCCCACTCACCCAGCACACACTGTTTTTGCCCTGTTCCTCTCAGGAAGGAGGTTGAGGAGCATTAAGTGTAGAACCACTAGACTGAGGAGCAGCTTCTACCCTGAGGCTGTTATGGTGAATCCAGACCGAATGCGTTTTCTACTGCAGGAACGTCCAGTTTACATGCAAAGTCTATGGTGGACGCACCTCCAGCAGCCTCCTGGCGTCTTGCGTCACGTCGCGTGCGTGTTGAGCGTGCTGGAGAGCGATTTCCGTGCACGTGAACCCGCGTCAACCTCCAAAGCACGCCTCCAACATGCTGAAGATTTCGCCGTTCAACTTTCAAACGCCGCTCAAACTCTACCCGATTGGTTGGTGTGTCAACCAATCAGGGAGAGTCGGGGGAGAAGAGAGGGGGTCAGGGGGAGAGTCCCTATGTGACGCGGAAACCAGTGACGCGGAAACCATTGCGCATGTGACGTATTGTTTGTGGAACACAGAAAAAACCCGCGGAGTCATGGAATATGGAAGAGAAACTCATTGTAGCTGTGTGTTCGCGACAATTCCTTCACA
This sequence comes from Garcialebias charrua, assembly GCA_038048925.1. Classification (NCBI taxonomy): domain Eukaryota; kingdom Metazoa; phylum Chordata; class Actinopteri; order Cyprinodontiformes; family Rivulidae; genus Garcialebias; species Garcialebias charrua. The sequence continues at coordinate 18,078 of JBBPBX010049096.1, forward strand.
ACCAGTCAAGTCTGCTCCACAGAGACAGAAATAAAGAGCTCCTCACCTCGCGGAGTGCATTGACGACTCGGTACACCGGTAAGCTCCTCCCACACACCCCGCAGCAGCAGGGTTGCCAGATAAACATGAATTTTATTTATTTATTTATTTATTTTTACCCCTTTTCAGTGCAAATGTTCACTAAACTCAACACATTACAGGTAGTCCCCGATTTACGAGCGCTCTGATCTGCGAGGTTCCAGACTTACGAGCTGCGAATTTTTGGAAAAAACGAAAAAAATACTGAGTTTTCATGTGTTTTTTCACTACAGTTAGTTAGTTAAGCATATAAACACACGTTTCCGATCATTTTTATGCACTCAAAAGTAGTTTTTAGATGAAAATAGAGTGTTTTTAGTCGCGCTAGCGAAAACCGTTCCAATTTACGAGCGGATTTCCGGATTTACGAGAGAAATGGCGGCCGTTCCAAATTACGAGATTTCCGGTTTACGAGCGCCTCGTTGTAACGGATCTCGCTCGTAAATCGGGGACTACCTGTATTAATCTTATCAGATCCTCACGCAGCAAATATGACAGTTTGGGTTAAAAAAAAATAAAAAATAAGCAACAGTACTAGATGATTAATTAATTTTTATCTGGCAACCCTGCGCAGCAGTTTTCTGGGTAGTTTCGCTTCTGGCTTTTTGGTCTGGACACAAAGTGCGTCCACTTGCGTGCGTGTTGAGCTTTTTTGCCGTTGAAATCGCGTTCGGTCTGGATGTACCATTAGACATGACCCCCTAGTCAGGATTATCACAGAAAAGAAATCACTGTATTGTAACCTGGTTGTATTACTCTTTTGTTATAATTACACAAAATGTCTTTTTGTTTGGGTATTTGTATTGTTTCTTACCTGACTGAAACATCACTGTCCTTATTGTCATTATGCCATGTTACTTTAAAGGTGCTGTATGTAACTTTCTGGCAAACGCGGGACAGAACATTTTTGAACGGAGACCTTTCTGGTCCCTCCCCCTTGCTCTCCGCTGACCGGCAACTCCGCCTCCTTAGCTCCTCCTTGATTGACAGGTCGGGTGGGGAAAAAAGGCACAAGCAGCCGCTGCGATGTTCTGTGTTTATATGTTAATAAAACGTTCTAAAAAATAAAAACAGGGAGCGCTGGTCCAGCACACCAGAACACCAGGAAATCTGCAGAGCCTCGCGCAGCCACGTTGAACCCGAGTTTAATTCGCTCGTGACAAATTCATTAATTTCCTCATCATTTCAGTCATGGAGTCAGCGGAGGAGGAAGCAATCACTTGACTTTTGGCAAAAAAACAAACAAAAGAAAAGTCCAGATAAGGGATGAAGAAGGGGAATTTAAAGAGGAACTCAACACCCTGTGGATCGGTAACTCCTCCCCCGAAGCAGTTTCAAAATCTCCCTGAAAATAGGCGTGTCGAGAGACAAGGAGGGGTGGAGGTAGAGTTTTGCTTTTGTCCACGCCTCCACCAGCAACAACCTAAAACAAATTAAACCTCTAGCCAACAACATACACCAAGCAACAACAAAGGATAAACATGTCGATGTATTTATCTATTCCACCCATTCCATCCAAAACCAAAGGTTTAAAAAAAAAGGGGGGAAAAGAAAGAAAAAAAAGCTTGTCAGGAGTGAAATGCAGCATTTCCATATAAGGTATGCACTTCTCATCTCTGCCGGGGATTGGCTCTGCTTGAACCACCTGTGTGACATCACACATGAGCAGACATGTCACACATGAGCGTTTGGACAAATAAGAAAATTAAGGTGTAATCCACCAGTTCAACCCATAGAACTACCGTAAACACGTTTTTAGACCAAATATTGCCGATTTACACAGATACACACAATTATGTGAAAATAAACAGCCATAGTGCTAGATAACATTTTAAACACATTCTAGGGAGTTTATCAGCTAAAAAAAGTTACTTTTGGGTTTAGTTCCACTTTAATACATTTGCGTCACAAACAAAACAGTCAGCTTTGCAATCCTTTGAACGAGAACGTGCGCGGATGCGCGCTGCAGGCTGGACAGGCGGGAGATGGGCGTGACAAGCTCGTTCATGAACAAAACTGTTTTTATTGGCTGGTTAACGGCGGGTCACTGTGGTTTTTAGAAATGCTTTTAGTACCACCTGGAGAAGCCAGAGGACTATAGTTTTTTTTCAGAGATTACCTGTCTAACATCAGTCTGTGAGGAGATAGTGACAGAGTGAAGAAATATGTTAAAAATATATTTTTAGAAAAGTTACATAGGCTACACCACCTTTAAAATCGGAAGCCCCTCTTTTTTATTTCTTCTGTGGTGTCTTTAAATTGTTTGCGCCCCTTAGACTCTCCCCTTTTGTCATGTTGTCCTGTGGGAGAGGTGCATGCTGTTTATTTTCATCTAAATACATTCAGTTTATTTATAGATCCATTAAGTTATTCTTATGTACTTTTGTTCTGTGTGGGGCTTGGAGCAGGCAGTCTATAACACGGTTGTTTTGTGTGTGTTATTCCTGTCAGAATAAACCCAGATTCATCTTTTAAAAGACAAACCGTGTCACGGCCTGATTAATCAATAAAACCAGCACAACGCAGAAAGGATCCGGTTACACTTGGTGCCGTTTGACCCGCTGTAAAGTTGAATCTCTGCACCTGCAACAACGCTGCGCTCTTCCCGCTTGTGAGGTCTGGCTCCGCATGGTTTGCTGCACCACACGCCTTTGCCCTGCGCTTTGACTGGCAGGCGTTGGTTTGCTGTAATCCTGGCAACAAAGTTACTGTTTCGTTTGCTCTGTTTTGTGCAGCTTCGTTTTATACGAGGGAAGCAGGGAAATAGGTGAAAAACAACATAGTTTTACTTTTATAAAGTTTTTTTTACTTTGTCTGTAGGAAAGACTGATCTTCTTTTTTTGCCTACTGATGCATGTGAGTTCTTGTGACTAATTTCGTTTTAGACTGTTTGGGAACCTGTAGTCTCACTTTATTTTTGACATCTGGTTTTTTAATGCATTGTTCTTTTTAGTGGTGTTAATCTGTTACTGTTTGTGAAATGTCGAACACGTCCTCATTCCTGACTCCTCATGCATCTTACGTTTGGTCAGACCGCCCCCTGCAGCCCTTTGCGTATCTGTCATTATGAAATGGGAAAGACGTACTCGTCAGTATTTCACGAGTAGAGTCCTAATTGAATGTTATTAAAGTGCTGAGTACAGTAGGTATCACTAGATGGCAGTGATCCCCTCTGAAAATAAATTATGAACTGACCGGAAGTTTTGAAAAAAATAAAACAACAAGGTTTCTGATGTCATCGTTTAGCGACCTACCTTTTTTCAAAGCACACAACACGAGGTAAGTTCATCTGGACCCACTCCAAAAATATTTTAGTACAATAAAAATCAAAACTACAAAAAACGAACTTGTTAGCTTACAAAGTTGTTAGCTTACATTGTTTTTAGCTTCCAAAGTTTCAGATTAAAGTTTTAGGGTTTAATGGTTTGCAAGACTGTGCCACGCGAATGGAAAACATTTAGATACTACTGTACGTCTTTTATCCGCCAAAATTGCTCAACAATAGACAATAAGAGAGGAATACAGATTTATTTTTTAACAATTTAAAACAAAGTAGCAAAACATTATAAGTTAGATGTAGAAAATGAAAAACAGGAACATGTCTGCATTGGTTTTTGCCAGGATTCCAACATTATAAGCATTGTTATAACATTATATAAACATAATCAACACTATAAGCATTGTTTCAAGGCTGGGCTCTATATTGGCTTTATATTGTACTGGCTTTATATTGTCATTCACATCAGACGGTACATTATGTGGAATAAAATGTGGAATGAAATGTACACAGGGTCCCAGTACATCTGACAAAATACAAACTGTAAAGAAAAACAGTACTTCAACCTTTATTTAGACAGGTTAATCTCATTGAGCCTCTAGGACTCATTTACAAGAGAGACCTGCTACAAACAAAGAATGATGACAACAGTAACAGTAGATTTACCGTGAACAATCAACAATAGACAATCATAAGAGAGAAATACAGATTTCCATTTTTATTTTTTTAACAAGTTAAAACAAAGATGTCAAAGTAGCAAAACAGACAGATTATAAGGCAAATGTAGAAAATCAAAAACAGGAACATGTCTGCATTGGACTTGTGAGTCTGTGCGTCAGTATTTCAGAGATGACATGCAGAGTTAAATGTCATAAAGCAAAATTAGAATAATAATGAATGATTATACTTTGAAAGATTTTATTTAACACAAAGTAAAATCAATGTGTTATTTTAACTGCAGTGAACACATTTAAATAAAAGTTGTCTGCCTGAAAAAAGGAGCATTAGACCTGTTAGGATCCAGCGTGGTGTGGGAGGAGGTGAGTCCATTAGTGCAGACGGACACTCAGAGACACGAGTAAAAAGTCAAAAATACTTTAATAACAAAAAACTCAGAGCTCAACTGTGGCTGTAATACAAAAAGTCCAACATGACGAAGTACTCACAAAAACCAAGGAGCTGACACGACACACCAGGCAGGAAGACGAGATGACCCGACAAAGACATGCACACAAATGCAAACTTATATACACAGACTAATTACCTAAATCATACACACCTGAGACAACACACCTGAGACAGACAACATGCAAGACAAGACCACCAGAGGGAGCCACATTCTTACAAGACCGAACAAAATAACAGACTCTGATCATTTATTTTTCTCATCAACTCTAGTTAAAATATTGTCTAGTCAACCTTGTAATGGGTTAATAGTGAACAATATTTTAAGTTCCTGACACAATTTTCTAAACTTGGACCTGAGTCTCGAGACATTTGGAGACATTCTTGTCTCCTGTCCTAACATGAACTGACACAATTTAATATCGCAGCAAGAATTCCTTGTTCAAGTTCAGAAGAAGTTGATTTTCAACGTTTTTTGAGTCCAGCCTGGCTCTTTTGTGGGAGAAAATCTATCCTGTTGTACTGAACAGGCTTTCAATAATATTTCTATAATATTTCAATAGTCTTTCTATAAAGCCATGGGTGGTGTGTATCTTCTGGCTGAATCTCCATGGTGGAATCCATTTTGTGTGTGTTAGTGGTGCTGTGGGTGCTCCCAGCTCAATGACGTTTATACTAGAATAGCCATCACTGGTCCAGTTCTTCTTGAAGCCAGGTCTAATGTTACCTGTCCACTTTGCAGTGATTAAATGGACCAACTCTCCTCTCAACATCAGTTACTTTCAAACTAACGACAAATCAAAAAACTGCAACGTGAATGTAACTTGTAACTCAACACATTATAGAACTGTAGTGTAGTAGAAAGTACAGATACTTCATGTAAAATGTAGTGTAGTAAAAGTAAACATACTCACATTTAATTCTACTTATGTACATGAAAAATTCACTTAAGTACAGTAACAAAGTACTTGTACTTAGTTACATCCCACCACTGACTAAGAATATACTACATTCACTCAACTATTACTCCTAAACTAAGAATACACAAAACTAAGAATACACTAATCACTAATAGTACAAAAACAATGTGCCAAAACAACAGCAGCACGAACATGAGTCCATGTGAGCAGATGTGCACGGATGAACACGGCAATATGAAGTAATCAGCAGCATGAGCTCAGCAGCATGGATAGTCAGCAGCACATATCAACAACCAAGTGGCATTACAGTGATTTTTTTTTCTGAGCCCAGTCTGGAAACACTGATTATAGCTACCGTAGTTCAGTTGACTAAAAGCTTTGACAGTTTGACAGATGAATGACAGCAATACTTGTATCACTGTGATTTTATTGTATACATGTACAGTAGTTTGTAATGTACAGTACAAGGACACAGCAACTAGTGTCTACTAGTCAGCCCAACCAAAGTCCTCATCCTTTTTATTTTAGGGTTAGGATTAGCTCTGTTGTTTTATTACTGTGGCAAGACACATGAAGAGCTTCAGAAATCTGAACACTTTTTTTTTCTCTCTCAACAGGTTCCAGAGCTTTGCAACAATTTATGTACACTTCTCTACAAGTCACACCACAAAGGCACTTTTAAGAGCCACCTCGTCTGTCTATCTATCTGTCGTCTATCTATCTGTCATATCTATCTGTCATCCTTGTGTGTCCGTAATTTGGCTCTCGTTCTCTCTGTGTCTTGGCTTCTGTTTTGTCATGAGAGCTATGTTTGTTTGCTTGTTTTTGTCTGTCCATCACCATGAGTGACTCAAATATCCTAGATCCTATAAAGTTCCTGGATGATTTTCTAGCTGAGCAGAAATTGAAGAAGGCACTTCAACCCCTTGATGACTTGATTGCTGAGTTCAAGCTGAAAGAAGCTCAAGTACCTGTTAAGAAACCCGTCAGGAATCCTGTGAAGAAACCTCAGGTTCCTTCGCAGAAGAAACCTCAGGTGTCTTCTGCGAAGAAACCTCAGGTATCTTCTGCGAAGAAACCTCAGGTATCTTCTGTGAAGAAACCTGAACCCACAATCAGGTGGAGAAAAAGGGACAAAGATGGAAACGAAATCTTTGCAAGGCCAAGATCAAGCAGAAATCCATCACACAAGAAAAGTCAGTACTTTAAAAAAAAAACATGATTACTGACAGATGTTGACAGATGTTGATTATTTCTGCCCACATCATTAAATTAATGGATTCAATATTTTATATTTTGGCAAAGTATATTTTTTCTACGTAATTAACAGATTTTCTTAGTTATTACATGCACTTGATGCTGATATTTAACTGTTTTTCACAACCGTCCAGCATTTATGAAAGATGCTTTCTAACTTTCCCAAACACAAAATTATCTTTTAATTTGCACTATAATAATAATAAATTCAATTTATACCGCATTTTTCATTAATAAAAATCTCTAAGTGCTACAACAATAAAACAAGTGATAAAATCAAATAAAATCAATAATCAATAATGATATCAACTAAGATTAAAGACAGAATCATGTGGAGGCAGAATAGGCCTGCTTAAAAAATAAATAAATAAATAAAACAAGTGATAAAATCAAGTAAAATCAATAATACTATAAACCAAGATCAAAGATAAAATCATGTGGAGGCAGAATAGGCTTGCTCAAAAAGAAAAGTCTTTAAACTGCTTTTAAAGTCAACCAGTGACTGTGGAGCTCTCAGGTAGTCAGGGAGGGAGTTCCATAGGCGGGGGGCAGCCACACAGAATGCCCTGTCTATAAAAGTATATTGAATAGAAATAACTTTGCAACATTGTACAGGTAATTAATTTAACATAAATTAGGAGTTGTACAGTTTTGTCATTCCCTAGAATGTTGTTGAAACATAATGAATGCATTTCCAGCAGTAGACAGACATGTTATTAGAGAAATACCTTGTAAAAAAAATTACAAATATACATGTTG